>BTPG01000006.1:149963398-150110898 GCA_036245525.1 Semisulcospira habei
AAACTACTAAACAAAGAAACAAAAGAAAGAAAGAAAGAAAGAAAGAAAGAAAGAAAGAAAGAAAGAAAGAAAGAAACAAACAAACAAACACGTGACATCAAACAAAACACCCAAAGCACTACTTTTGTATGTATATAGACTCCCCGGCAGCCATCATTTGTGCAACCGAAAAGCATGAAGACCTCACAGAGCAAAAAAGAAAAAGACGCACGGCTTCTTCTCATGTCTGACAGCATTATTAGCAAACAATTTAATCTCTATCAAAACTCAGCATGCAACTCCGCCGCGCCAAAACGTAATCTGTTGAAAACATGACAGTGAAGGCCTTCAAACAAGAACCCTGATGGCGGAGGCATGTACGCAGTCGGAGAGTTAACCTGGATAAAGACCTCAGTCTCTGAATAATTATGGCCGACTGCGGGAAGCAAGAGGCATACATTCTCATGAGCCCCCGCGGCTGCGGGGGCTCATGAGTATCTATGCCTCTTGGAGACGAACAGGGCTGAGTAAAGAATTGTATGGTGTGTAGTCAAACCTCTAGCAATGTATACTGAGATTTTTCTCTTCGTTGCAAGCATGTCTGAGGAGGGTCCTTGAAGATTCCACGCCCCTTCTCAAGAGGCATAGATCCCCAACCACTCCTGCATTCTGCAGAGGCTCGTAGGAATCAATGCATCTCTTCTGTGCAGGAATGGTTCCATGTACGTTCGTGTTACTCGACTGCAGGAGGATGGGCCGGAGGGTTTTAATCCGAAAACCGACGAGTCGTTTCTGACAGGAGCTCCCACGGGATGAGCGAAAAAGGCAGGTGGGAAAACTACATGGAGAGAGAGAGAGAGAGAGAGAGAGAGAGAGAGAGAGAGAGAGAGAGAGAGAGAGAGAGAGAGAGAGAGAGAGAGAGAGAGAGAGAGAGAGCTAACGTAAGAAGAACTAAGAATACATTACATAATCCGTCAAGTCAAAGCAGAAATAATAGAAACACGATCGCCACAAGAGAGATGTTTCAGTTAAAACAAAGGCATCGTGTCGGCCCTAATTAGAATCGAAATTGAAAGAAAACAAGGAAAGTTTAGGGAATGAAAAACATGACTTACCCCGTCGCCGGCCATATTTGTTTAAGGGAAATAAACAGCACGTGACCGAAATCTTCTGTCCTCGAATTTCGTATCACTAAAACAACTGTCAGTATTTGTAAGCACGTAGAGCTGTATCGACTTAGACCCAGGAAAAGGCATAGAATGAGAAGATGATAGAATGATTCTCACTGGGGTAGAGGAATACATTTTTTATTTATTAATTTTTTTGCCATACTGACGAGCATGCGACATTTTTGGAATCATCGGAAACGCTTTAGTGTTTCCGATGATTCCAAACATGTTGTGTTTCTTTTGCTGGTCAGTATATGTGTCATTTGACAGTATGGATTTTCTCTGTTTCACGATATCAAAAGCTCTTACTTACAGTGGCACGGAGGATGTCCATACACTGTAAACTGACACACTTCACGAGAAACCCATTTCTCCACCATAGCCCTTTGTGAAATCCAAAGGTTGCACAGTCATCTTCTAGCAAAGCAAAAATGTGTGCTGGTTAATATGTACACCACTTTCGTGGTGGCTGAAGATTAACACCTTTTCCGCCGTGCTGGTGGACTACGATGACTACACCTGCACTATTTTGTGATAAAGTCTTTGTGTTTGGTCAGCATGAGGCATATGATTTCCATACGCCCCTGCAGCTCCAGGAGCTCATGAAAATCTATGCCTCTTGCAGATGAAAGTAACGGAATGAATCTTTGCACGAAGAACGACAGATTTCAAACTTTGGCAATTGCAGTTTTTGTCTTTCGAGTGCAGACGCTGTGAACTCGTTCGTTGGCATGGTTCTTGTCCCAACTTGAACTATCGTGTTCTCGTAGGAACTCTACACACACACACACACACACACACACACACACACACACACACACACACACACACACACACACACACACACACACACACACACACACACACACACACACACACACACACACACACAACACAACACAACACAACACACACACACACACACACTCACACACACACACACACAAACACACACACACACACACACAAACACATACACACACACGCACACTCACACTCGGCACACATATTTAAACAAAACATAACGCACGCACGCATAAACACACACATAATGACACACACACATTCTCGTACATGTACAGAAAATACTAAAACAGAATATATGACACGAACATTTTTATTAAACACTTTTCACAGTTCATAATGCACTAAAGATGAAATTAACGGGCGAAAGAAAATGTGTGAAATCAGTAATAAAGACTGAGACACAAAAATTACATCGTGTAGTGTGTAAAACCACTATGTGCATGACTGGCAGACAACATACAATATACAAAAATATTGCAATGAAATCAGTTGCCAAAATACTATCCCGTTTGCATGCGAGACGCGCCGCATACGGAGACGCGGCAAATACACGCGCCTCCGTATGCGGCATGTATCTCATGAGTTACAGTGTCTATTGTTCAACTCATTTTCTGTCATTAATAACCATTTCCTGTAGGAATCGTCACGACAAAAAAAGCGCTACCGACAGCCAGAGGATTGTATTGATAATGACCGAAAATGCGTCAGCCACCTACGCTTGACAGTGTATCGATTGAAAACAGTCACAGACATCTGAAACCGATATCGGTCAACAAGACACACATATTCTCAGAGCCTGTGCATCTGCATGGGCACTTGTGAATGTATGTCTCTTGCACATGGGCACGAGGAAATAAAGGGATGTATATGATGGTCTTGTTTTATATCTGCGTATTTTTTTCTGTGGTGCCTGATAGCGGGGGCAGGGGATCTAACTGTTTGTCTGTCCAGCGCTGAGTGATTCCCCTTGGTATGTGTACAATGAGCGACTTAGCTCACTGAAGCTGCCGCTAGGTGGCGTAAACACAGTAGGGGCTAAACCCGACATTCTCAGTGTTTTAGTTGATCCCCGTCCGTGCACATTATCTTTGGTCCTCGCGACATACTACATGCCACGGGTGTGGGTCGTTTTTCTCACGGTTCACAGACTTTCCTTTTCATCTGGTATATCGCACAGTAGGATTAATTAATGTGCTCACAAACCAGATAGGTGAGGCTAGCGCTGGCAGAATTGTACACAAACCAAGGGGAACCACTCAGCGCTGGACAGACAAACGGTTAGACCCCCTGCCCCCGCCTATCGCCAGTCCACAGAGAAATACGCAGGTATAGAACATTGAGACGATCATCTGCATCCTCAAAAAAGATGCATCAGGTCTCGCTTATAACCCATGTCTTTCTCCGGAACTTAGGAAGTAGGCAGGAGAAACATACATACACATATACGAACGTGCACTACTATATGTGGTCGGGTAAATACCCTGATTTCCCACAGTAGATCGGCACAGAACATTACACAACAATGTAACGATACAAATTTGCTTCGAGTTATAGATACTCACAAACCAGATAGGTGAGGCTAGCGCTTGCAGAATTGTACACAAACCAAGGGGAATCACTCAGCGCTGGACAGACAAACGGTTAGATCCCCTGCCCCCACCCAATCGCCAGCCCACAGTTTAATGTGGTTTACCGCGCTTAGCGTGTCCGGATTCTATGTCATCCAATCGGGTACCGAGTTTAGGAGCGATATACCTGCGGCCTGTAGTGTAGCGCGAGTACTGAAGCCTATGCACACGAACAGTCATCACCTAAGACACCGAGAATAGTGACTTTTCCCCTTATAAAAGCAGCGACACCACACGGCAGCAGGAGAAGACAATTTCAGCTAAGTCGACCATTTTGACCAGCGCTAGCCTCACCTATCCGGTTTGTGAGAGAGAATGAAGATCTGAGAAGATATTTTGAAAACTGAAACTGAGATCATGTTGTAAACCTTTTCGAAAGAGATCAGTTAACTCATTCTTAAGCCGCGTATCGGGATGCCGTTCCTCTCGAATGAGTTAATGTTCGAAGGGTACACGAGGATACAATGCAAAGAATTTATTATATAGAAAAATAAATGTACATATATCATGAAAAAAATAGAATCTGTCATAGTACTTTTGTACAAAAATATTATTTTTTTTCTTTAACTCATTCGCGGCTCATGCCGCGCATCCGGATGCGGCTGACCGCGGATGAGTTAATGTTTGAGCTAAATCAAACTTTACAAAATACAAAGAAAACAAACCAGTCTATTCCGCGTTGATATAAACGGAGTCGACTATATATAATTATTATTGATCGCTGATCGCAACGAACAGAAAAATGGTTATTTACAACGCAGTCATGCACAAGGATTTTAAAAACAAAGTTAACATTGATGTTCTAAACAATGCAATACAAAGAAAAGAGCAACACAAAATCTCATAAAAACTGAAAACCTATTTGTGAAATACAAAATATTACAATTTACAAAAACGCAATGAAATGCTAACATGTTTTATCTTAAATAAACAAACAAATCAACGACAACAATAAGCACTGGCACTGTTTAAAGCACCAGTGGCTGCATGCACAAGAGGGTTGAGTAAAGAAATACGCTTTTAACACTTTGCTTTTAGGTAGTAATTTTGTTGAGGCGATTCCTGTTTCTTGTTGGTTTTTTTTTTTTTTTTTTTAGTTGTTTGTCGAGTGATTCCTGAAGAAACCACCTTGACAAAAAGCCAGAGAGAAAAACCTAAGCACCCAGCTGCAAGAGAAATAGACTCTCATACCCCTCCCCTCCCCCCTTCCCCCCTCCCCCCCCTCCCCCCCCCCCCCCCCCCTTCCCCGCGCGCTGGGACTGATTAAGACGGAATTGTCAGAAGAAACAAAACAAAACAAAACAAAAAAACTGTAAATGCACACAAATCGTGATAACGATATTTTTTGGACCGTCGAGGTGTCCGTTAAATGTTAACCCTTTGGGTGTCGGTAGCGGTTTTAGTCGCGATGATTCCTGTCGGAATCATCGCGACTAAAACCGCTACCGACGCCCAAAGGGTCCACGTTGCTTTTTTTAATTCAACTCAGTCCTTTCATACATTCTAGCGGCAAACCAGACGCGTCGACGGGGCCAAAGATCGGGTTTTGTTTTGCTCTGCAACACTCGTGATATGGGTAATCTGAGACTGGCAGCTCTCTCCGTTGGTCCTTCTTTTTTGGCAACAAGTGACAGACACTATGAAAGGTGTGCACGCAAATATAGCATAACCCATTCAGCCCTGACGCACTACAGCAGGAGATGGGTCGACCATGATAATTCAAGGGTAGTGCCAGATTAGCTTGGCGCCGACAGGCGCCAAGCTAATCAGACACTGGCCTTGAATTATCATGGTCGCGTCAGTCGCCGATCCATCTCCTGCAACTGGTGCATAGTCATTAGATGACACCTCCAAAATTTGGGAAATACGGTCATCGTGCTGAATGGGATAAGTTTGTCATCCATGGTTTGACAGGCATATGATAATAGTCACACGTTTAGACCAAATGAATAATAAATAAATAAATAAATAAATAAATAAATAAATAAATGCGGACACAGATGAGAGGGAGGGGAGGGGTGGGGTGGGGTGGGGTGGGGTGGGGTGCGGGTGGGGTGGGGGGAGGGGTGGAGATGCGGGGTGGGGGTGGGATTGGTGAAAGGGCAACACAGAGCATGTTTTTGACTACTTAGTTGATTAAAATTAAATCATTAACAATACGGACGGAGCTGTTGACGATATCGTCAAAGTATGACAGTTCCGTCCGAATCGTTCATGGTTTATATAATTTTTCGGGAATCACATATATATAATTATATCACAGTAGCGTTGGAACATTTTTCATTGGGGGAGGAGCCTAAGGCGCCAAGCTGATCTGGCGCTACCCTTGAATTATCATGGTCCATCCATCTCCTGCAACTGGTGCACACTTGTAAAGTGATACAAAAGTTAGGAAAACTGACTTTGGGGCCGGCAAATGGGTTAACAATTTGGAAAAACCCCTCACCCCTCCCCTACCGTGTACCTTCTCCCTTTCGTCTAACTAAAGTTTCGCTGGGTCACAATGACCTTCTGGTATGTAAATTGCCCATCTTGGTTAGAACCCTGATGAACCAACTACCAATGAGGAGCTAAGAATAAGGAAGGGCCTTAGAATAACGGATCACGATCAGCAAGAGGTATAGATTCTGACGAGCCCCAGCGGCTCATGAGAATCTACTCCTCATGCATTGAGACGGATTGCCCCACCCATGTAAGCTGCCCATTTGAGTTAGAACTCTAACGTTTGGTCTGCTTGTCCATCAGTCATCGCACCCATTAGGCGGACACCGCGCCTTCAGTTTCGCCCTGCCTTCAAAACTCATCATTGTCACATTCACTGTTTTAGAAACAGAGATGATGGCAGTCCCAACTAGCACAACGTAGAGATTCTCGTGATCACCGGTAAGCTGAAGGGGCCCACGAGAATCTGTGCCTTTTTCACGATGCAAGGGACGTGATGATAGACGTGTCTACGCATTGTCTTTTCCACACCACCAGGGACACAGTCCATCATTAAACTTTCCAGTTGAAAGAGGTATAGATCCTCATGAGCCCCTGCGGCACAGGCGCAGGTGCTCACAAAGATCTATGCCTCTTGCTTTTATAGGGCATATGTGTTTTATCCTGCTTCTAAGAACGATTTACTGTTATTTTCAAAGGGTGGACCGCATCTGGGTTTAGGTCGATTAGGAGAGGGCCTCCAGACAGGAGCTGACCAGGTGAGTGATTTACCTGTCCTGCGGGAGCTGCCGACGTGGTGCAGAGTATAACATGTCTGTTTTCTCATTATCTTCTTGTTTCTAAGGAGGCTTTAGAGAGATTAGGTGGGCTGGGGCGCGTATGGGATTTTCCAAGCGCAGAGACACTACGGGGAATGACTGAACTGCATGGAAATGCAATACTATACGACCAAGACATACAGAAGACCTAAACAGAGGTAGGACTAGATGCTCCACATGGTTTGAACGTTACCAGGCTGCAAGAGATCCTCATGACCCCCGCGGCACAAGGAGGTCAGCGAGAGTCCAGTCTGCGGACAGTTGGTGGGGTGGGAAGGGGGCAAGAGAGGGGGGGGGGGGGGAGGGGGGTTCCAGACTCGTCGACACACAGAAGCGATCGTTTGGAGTGACCGATTGCAAGTACGAAGGTGCTACACAGTCCAGAGCCGGGATGGTCCAAAACAATCATCCAAATTTGTTTTGAATTTAGCCAGCCTTCGGGGTAGATCATCGTTAGCCCTGCAAGGCAGGAGCTCATGAAGATCTGTGCCACTTCAGTGCTGATTGGTCAGTCGGAAGGTGCAGCATGCATGCAGCCACGCGCTAGCGTCAGCCCGCGCGCGCGTTGCACATTGCACGTGCATTCCGTAGCTACAGGCTGTCCATCTTCCAGCAGGCAGGCTCGTTTGTCAGGCTGTCTACTCGCACAGTTTGACTGTGACTCTGTGACTTTTCATTGCGCCCCCTTGTTCCCTGCACCAATGCCGCATCCCCTTTAACCCGTTGGGTGTCGGTAGCAGTTTTAGTCGCGATGATTCCGACAGGGTTAAGGAACAAAAGACTGTCAGATGTTTTATTTCAATTTTTGTTGTTGTTGTTGTAATCCAACCTTCCTACTTGCTTTGTGTTAATACAGCTTTTATTTGTGTCTGGATTACTTCCTTGTTCTATCATCTGCATCGTCAGTGTTCAGTATTTCCAGACCTGGGGCCAGTTGCATGAGCGGCGAGCTCAAGTTAGTCCTGCACAGCGGCGCACCTTGCTTAGTGGCTGGTGCAGGACTAAACTCACTCATGCAACTGGATACGCGACATCACCCCCTTCGTTATGTCCGCGTATCCGGATGCAGCACGTCTCGAATGCGTTAAATGATTACTTTACACAGAAGCATTAGGCTGCTCGCTCTTGTATGCCTGTCAAAGTCTGTGCCAAATACGGGCAATAAAATACAAGTTGTTCTACACGTCTTTTACACCGAACAGTGTCGTCAGGTACAGTCAAGGGGCTAAACAAAAAAGCAAAGGTATAAGCAAGAGCGTAAATAAACAGGAGTACGTCAATGTGAATAAACAACTGAACCCTCCCCCCCCCCACCCCCTTCCCTCCCCCCCCCCCCACAAACGAATACACGCACACCCACAAAAAACCAAAACAAAACAGATAAAAAAATTAATAAGAATAGTTGAAACAAAGGAGTTAATGCATGTTCTGAAAAGTATTATTATTATTATTATTATTATTGAGGCGATGACGGTACATAGTACCACTTTGAAAACTGTAGGAATACAAGTAAAAACATTGTCATTATGCAACGTAACAAAATTATATTCTATCTTTTTTTTTTCCTATTTTTTAACATCATATTAATTTTGCAATCATTCCGCATGTTGTGAATAACAGAATGAAGATGCACAGACAGCTTCGGTTAACAAAAATATGATAATATATGTAGTATTAAATACTGATACCGTATATTAACACACACACACACACACACACACACACACACACACACACACACACACACACACACACACACACACACACACACACGTGCGTGTATGTGAATGTGTGTGTGTGTGTGTGTGTGTGTGTGTGTGTGTGTGTGTGTGTGTGTGTGTGTGTGTGTGTGTGTGTGTGCGCTGTCCTTTTCTGCGAAAAGCGAGATTTTCATTATAATACATGTTCAATAAAAAATCTCGCGTTTACTCGCACAAAATATGTCATGACTTTTTCAGTAAGCCTTAATCGAGAAAGATTATTTTTCTGGCTATAGTTCCCATTATATTAACAGCAGTACTGATCTCTCAGTCACATCCCTACTCGATGGAAACTCAGTGCCGACTGAAAGTATTGCAAGAATTGTTTTTTTCTTGAACCAGGCCAGTTACCAACTTCCAATAAAGTGTCATACAAATGAGTTTGAAGTCCACATGATAAAATATTTTAACTCATTCAGCCCGACGGCCGTATTTCCCAAATTTTGGAGGCGTCATCTAATGACTATGCACCAGTTGCAGGAGATGGATCGACCATAATAATTCAAGAGCAGTGCCAGATTAGCTTGGCGCCGACAGGCGCCAAGCTAATCTGGCACTACCCTTGAATTATCATGGTCGACCCATCTCCTGCTGTACTGTAAAGCGTCTGGGCTGAATGGGTAAAATGAATGACCCTTGAAACACGACATTTACATCGTCTGCTTATTTCAATACCATTTATAGTGTAGAGGATCCAAAATGCCAACAACAACAACAACAAAAATCGTCAAAAAATAGGAACTTTCTCAGCCGGAGGATGTACAGAGGGCAAATCGCTGTCGCAAAAAGCATAGATCGTCATGAGCCACTGAACTGAAAGGGCTCATGTGCCTTGCTGATCTTGGCAAGTCAAGTCGCTGTTGATCAAAACAAAATTTGACCTATTCAAAATACATACAAATCGCAATAAAATCGTTTCAACACCAAACGTTTTCTTCTTTCGACCCCATCACGTTTTAATCCGAAAAGAAAAGCA
The DNA here is from genome assembly GCA_036245525.1 of Semisulcospira habei. Taxonomy (NCBI): domain Eukaryota; kingdom Metazoa; phylum Mollusca; class Gastropoda; family Semisulcospiridae; genus Semisulcospira; species Semisulcospira habei. The sequence continues at coordinate 149,972,978 of BTPG01000006.1, forward strand.
TGAGCGAAGTAATCCATCCTGCAAGAGGCATACATCCTCATATGACCCCGTAACCTGCAGGGGCTCATGAGGATCTATGCCTCTTGCAGGACCTGTTCACGACAAAAACAATAATATTGATCCTCGTGGTGGGAAAAGCGAGAGTATATATCAGTACCATGACTAGACTGAGACAATTCACAGAAAAAAAAATTCGCATTTAAGAGTCAGCAAAGAATATTAATGTGGTGTGTCTTGGGCAAAAGAACCTGGCGCAGCCCATCCCTCTCCAGGCTGTTAACCACAACCGAAACTCCACATAACTTGTGGCTCGCCTTGGTCCTGGACACGTGGCCGACCAGACCCTCATGGGACTCTTTCGCCCTGGGTGGTGACTTCATCAAGGAAGTTCATACAACCAATCAGGTACCGTGTCAGCACCCTAGCCTTTTTTTTTTTAAATATCCAAAACCTAGCCTGCAAGGCAGCAGGGGGACTCGTGGAGGGCGGGATCGTGTATGTCCCGTGCAGATGTGAACATCTGCCCACTGCCCACTTTATGGGCATGTCACGCGTTCAGCAGGGCTTGCCAAAACAATCCTGCAAGGCACTGTGCAAGGAGGACGAAGGAGAGGAAGACAGAGGAAAAGATGGGAGGACAATATCTCAGATTGGACAGGACTGAGGCTGGGTGATACACTAAGAATGGCAGAGAACAGAGAGGAATGGAGGGAGCTGGTTGCCAAGTCATCAGTGGTGCCCCAACGGTCGGCAAGACTACGGAGATAGATAGATAGATAGATAAATAGAATATTAATAACATGCCATGGCAATGAAGTGATTACACGGAGGCGGTCTTACACGATCCAGCTTTTAAAGCGAAAGTTTTGGGTCTTTAGGGCTCGAACCTTCACCGCCAGGGTCTGAAAACGCTGCTTCTACCTTCGGAGACTCCTTGCTGGGTAAACCCGTCTTCCAGAAAAACACGGACATGACTGATGCCGGGAAGAAGCACAGATTCTCATCAGCCCCCGCGACCGCAAGACCTCATGAGGATCTACGTATCTTCCATTTGGTCTTTATTCGTTTGTTCTGGCAATGAAAGGATTAAGAAGAAGAAATCCTCGTTTGAATCAGTTGTTGACGCCAACTCCAGATTAAGTCCAGCTGACACGAGGCCAAATGAGAAATAATTTATTTGAATCCTTTGAATCTTGAGCCTTGAAGGCCTAAATGCTCTCTTTGTTTTGAATCTTGAATCCTGAAAATAGAACGAATGGATTGGTGAACATTCGTAGTTGGAAGTCATAAATTATTAATAAAGATACATTGATCAAATCAGTCTACATATTATGTACTCAGATAAAATGCATCATTGAAGTTTCATGGCAAGATTAACACATTCTGCCCCAGGACCGAAATCAGCAAATTTTGAAGTTGCCACCTGAAGACTGTATTACACTTCTGGAAACAAATCGAGCGTTATAGTTCAAGGGTTGTGACAGAACAGCTTGGCGCCTATGGGCGCCAAGTTATTCTGGCACAAACCTTGAACTATCACGCTCGATCCATGACTTGCCGTGGCGTGTCGGAGTTGAATGAGTTAAAAGCGATGAGCTTGACGTGTCATGCCCTTATTTATCAAACTGACTAGCAACACAAGAAAAATTTAAAAAGCAAAGAAAAAAAATCCAAAGCAAAACAAAAGAAAATAATCAGAACGAAACAAAATAAAGCATCAAAATGAAATTAAAACAAAGTTAAACGGAATAAAGCACACACAAAAATAAACAAACTGAATAAATTCGAGAAAAACACAAAGCAACCTAAAAATATTAATAATAATAATAATAATAAAAAAATAATAAAAAAGGTGGATGGGGGTAGAGGACAACATTGTTTCCTCCATTTTCCTCTAAAGGGTAATGGCCCTTTTCATCTTGATTGCTTATTGCTTGAACTAGATTTGACTATGATAGTAAAATCTGCTCACATAGTAGAGATTCTTCAATCTAGTGACTGCTAGTTTGGCTCCGGCGACTGCTGTACGAGTTCATCCCCTCAATATGTGTCTGCGCGGAAGTCACCGTGGCTGATGGGAAAAAGGCCTTCCTCAAAGGTGCTGATTGCAGGCCCAAGACCTGGGCGCCATCGGTTGGCGTGGAGACAGTTTGATAGCCATCGTGCTTTTGTGAAGCCTCGTGGACAGATTCCCACGACAGATGGGAAGACCGCGAAAGGGATGGGCTGCTGCCGCTGCTTGGAGAAACGGCGACACAAGTGGGGATGTTGGTGAAGAGAAAAGCTGTGGAAACTGCTCCTAGATCCTCCATTAGAGCTGAAGCTGGACGACAGAACTGCGGATAACGAGTAGGTCTGCCGCGCGGACGGGGTGAAGGGAGGGGAGGCGGGGTTGTGGTAGTAAGGGGAAGAGAGCTGTTGTCGATACACGGAGGGCACGCAGAAGGGGCTGGGATCGCACGCCGCGGATCCTATCGTCAAGCTGCGTGTGCTGACTGTAGCGAAGGGGGATCTGAAGATTCTCGTGCCAGAATGATGGCGGGAAGTTGGGTTTCGCCCACGAAGGTGAACCTGAAACAATCACAGCACCCAATTGAAAGATTTGGTACCGTATACATTCGACAAGAGAGCTATTTACTAGGATTTAACTCATTAATTTTGAGAAGTGCCGCTTTCGGATGCTCGGCATAAAGCCGCGTATCTGAAAGCGGCGCGTCTCGAATGTGTTAATGTCGAGCAGGCTAGTAAGGGCATCTCACGGCGTAAAAAAGGGACCTTCTGCAGTGTGTTGATATTCACTGTACTCACCATTCATGGACACTGTGGCGGTCGTGTGGTCAGGACTAGCAGCATCCCTTCCTGCGCCAACGTGCACGTCCAGACTGCCCAGGGCCTTGGCGAAGTGGTCCACCTCCTCCATCGCCTCCTTGGAGAAGTAGGTCAGCAGCACGGAGCAATCCGTCAGATATCGCGCCGAGTGCGGCATCTCGTCGCCCTTCTCGCTCTCACCAAACTCCACATGGGCCCTTTGGACGAGCAGGGCTCCAACCTCAGACTGCGTGTTATTCCTCCAGAGGGTGGCCAGCTCCCTACACGCCACCTTCATACTGCAGTCCGAGAACTGGGCAGCCCCGAGGAACAAGAGCCGGAGGAGGAGGAGACGGCTTTAGATGAAGATGGGTGTGGGGACGGTCGCCTGCGGATGGAGAAGCAGGGGGTAAAGGCTGAGAGGTGGAAGGGCTGTAGGGTGGGCGACTGGGCTGTCGTTTTCTGGCAGCTGTTGGAAGAGGATGATCCCCAAACTGCAGGAGACGACCCTGACGAACAGAACCACCTTGACGTCGAGGTTGTCAATGACGGTGAGGTTGCTTTGGACGCTGGTGCTGCTGTGCCGTCGTAGAGGGTGGGGCTCTCTGGGCAGGAGCCGGGAGAGGACGGGGTGGGGGAGGAAGAAGACTGGCAGTGATCGGTGGACGAGGATGAAGACAGCCATTCTAGAAACTCCGACAGCTCCTGCTGCTTGCTATCGCATCCACTCAGCATCTGCACAGCAAAAGAAAAAAGATAAAATATTAGCCAGTTATAAAGTTAATCTGGAATAGCCCCTTCATGTGTAAGCAGGTCTTTGCTTGCGGCCCTTACGGCGTAGAACCGTGTGGTTAAAAACTCACCGACTAACTTCATAGTACCAGTGGCTGCATGCATGGGAGGGGGAGGGGGAAGGGGGGGGGGGTGAAGGAAAGAAGTAATCAGAAGTATGTCAAATCTGCACGTGTTTAGACTAAAACAGAGGATTAAAGCCTGGAGAAACATGCAATATCGCACGTTTGTCCGGGTTTTTAATCCTGTTTTAGTAGGAACACGTGCAGTTTTGACCCACTTCTGATTTCCGAGAAGAAGAAAAAAGAAAAAAAACAAACAAGATGAGGATTTCATCCCAAAGTCTACTGTATTGTTTGGAGCTCAGATGCGTTTATCTTTTAGGAAAATTCAGAGTTGTTCATATTTTTAGGCGTATTATGCTGATCCATTTCCCTCCTCTCTAAGCCAACCTCTGATCAACACACGTCGACGCACACAAAGACGGACACACGGTTCTTCCCGTCATTAGTACGCTCTGTGGGCTCGCGTAGCGATAGGAATCCATCTCCTTCTACCCTAATCCACCCTCTGATCCACACACACTGGCACACGGAAATAAAGACGGACACACGGCAATTACCGCCATTCGTAAGCTCTGTGGTCTGTAGTAGCATAGTTATTCTGAAGAAAAATAATAACACGAGCAGCGAAATGACGTCACTTCAAGCTTCATGTCATGGCCACAACGCCGTGTTTATATTGACGACTCGATGTTATACGTCACTCATCGCAGTACTAAGATTTGACATATCAGAGGATCAACTTTGCAATTTTCTTGCTGATTTTCACGCCTAGGCTTATGCAAACACTGTTTATGAAAAGAATCATGCGGGTATTAATGAGAAAATAGCTTTTTTCGTAAAAGAAAATTAAAGTTATGTTAGCTGTTTTACAAATGACTCCTAAAAAATTGGCACAGAAAATTGTCTGCTTTTCACACCTAGGGCATACAGGTCACAATTGACCTATTCGTACCCGACAGCCGAGACAAACTGTAGGCTTATGTAAATACCGTACACGAAAAGTCATGCGATTATTAATAAGAAGAATTTTTTCTCGTAAAAATGATTCAATTATTATAAGATTAATCCCCAAACGTAAAAAATATATAATATTTAATTACCACTCAAAAAAAAAAAAAAGGTTATAGGCTTATGTAAATACCATATTCAAAAATCATGCGATTATTAATGAGAAGAATGTGTTTTTCGTTAAAAAAAATCAACTGTTTTAAGATTAACCCATATAATTCGTGAAATTAATCCCCTAAACGTGAAAATATATTTGTTAACAAAAATTAATTATCACTCAAAAAGTTCTACAGGTGCAATGCTGGTTAACGAACTCATTCAATATCTCCCTTTTATCCTAGCTATATGCAAAGTATCTAGTAAAAATAAGGAAATTTACTGACTCCAGTGTGGATCAACCGGTATTTGAGAAACGGCCATTTTCTCGCCAATGAGCATCTTAATCAAAAAATCGAAAAAAGGTCTCGAGATAATTCTTTTAGGGACAATATCATAAAATTTCAGGCTTGTCCGTCCTCAAACGCGGGCTCTAGTCCGCGCTGTCACACACACACACACACACACACACACACACACACACACACACACACACACACACACACACACACACACACACACGCACGTACGCACGCACGCACGCACGCACGCACGCACGCACGCACGCACACACACACACACACACACACACATATATATATATATAGGCGCCAAGCTATTCTGCCACCACCCTTGAACTATCATGGTCGATCTGTGTCTTCAATTGCAATGCAGTCCTCAGAGGATAGCTCCAAAATGTGTGTATTTCGTTCCTCGGGCACAATGAGTTAAGATCATCATTCGGGTGATTTGGGAGCTGGGTGGCTCGGTGGTAGAGTGTTAGACTCTCGTCCGAAAGAGGTTAAAAAGAAATTCAGACCGTATTCGGTGCCCTGTCTTTGAAATCACCTTCGTTGTGGACAAAAGGTGTTAACCCATTCAGCCCCCGACGCCCTACAACAGGAGATGGGTCGACCATGATAATTCAAGGGTAGTGCCAGATGAGCTTGCTTCTTGTCGGCGCCAAGCTAATCAGGCACTGTCCTTGAGTTATCGTGGTCGATCCATCTCCTGCAACTGGTGCATATCATTAGATGACGCCTCCAAAATTGGGGAAATACGGCCGTCGGGCTGAATGAGTTAAACCTTCTTTTTTTTTTTTAGGTGCATGGCTACGGCTAACTGAACAATGTTCTTCAATGACAGGCGACCTCTCACGGCAAAGCTGTAGCCGGCTCAATACAGGTTTTGCCGTACTATTTCGTAGAGTTTCAGTAAACGGATCGTTTCAGTCAAAATGTTGCCAGTGATACAATAGGAACTCCACATACCGGAATACCAAGGCGAACACAATTATGCATTGTGTGTGTATAATAATCAAGTGTATGGAAAGACTTCTCCTGGGCATGGGAAACCCAACATCAGTGACCAGACAAAACGACGGGCTTATTCAGATAGCATGTCCGTTACAAGGGCCTGGTAAATCAAAGTGGCACAGCTGCAGTGCGGCCGAACTGATCAGTGTTTAGATCGTACTCCATAGGTAAAGGCTGTCTCGGTCCCCCGTAATCCGTCCACTATGGCCGAACTAACAACAACAACAAGCAACATCGTACAAAATTCATGCAACGCTCCACGCGTTATTGTGTCTTTCATGTCCCTAACTCTTTCAGCCCGGCGCACGTATTTCCCAAATTTTGGAGGCGTCATCTAACGACTATGCACCTGTTGCAGGAGATGGATCGACCATGATAATTCAAGGGTAGTGCCAGATTAGCTTGGCGCCGAAGGCGCCAAGCTAATCTGGCACTACCCTTGAATTATCATGGTCGACCCATCTCCTGCTGTAGTTCGTCAGGGCTGAATGGGTTAAAGAGAGCGACGCAACATAGAGTTAGGCGTTCATTTCCGCCACCCAGAGTGGAGCAAATAAAACTGAAATCATTCAGTCACATTTTGAACATATCATACCTGTCGATGAATTTCAAAAGTCACTCTAGCGAAAGGCTGACATTTTAAGTTAGTTTGCTTGTTGTGGTACTAGATCTTACGAGTACAGATGTATGGCCCAGAATCACTGACCACTACATTGTCAAGCATACTTATCCTATCGTAATACAGTAAACGTCGCTTATGACAAAGTCGGATATAACACAAACGTAATACATGCAAACTAAAGTTAAGTTATAAAGACACAAATATTCGGGTTCTCTGACATTTTCATTTACATCTCAACTTATACTGGTCTCAAAATCCAGACGAGAAAGGTGACTGCCACGCGTGTAAAATGCAGAGAATAACTCAACAAAGAACGAAAGAAAAAAAAAACCAAGTATACAGTTATCTTGTCAGTGTGAAGAAGCTGAGTGGCAACAATAGTTGCCACTCAGCTTCTTCACACTGACAAGAGAAGAAGCGAACTGTTTTCTTGTTTGTTTGTCTATTTTTGAAAAGTTTGTTTTACCCGAAATATTGTAGTACGTTGTGTTGGAACCGCCTTTTCAAAGCGTGTTTCTTTCTTCGTTGAGTTATTCTCTATAATGATGTCAAGTAATAATGAATGGCCGGTTCCAAGACCTTGCTGCTGTATTCCTCGTCGTTGAAGGTGTCGTGCAGGCAGCTCAAAGGTTACTGTCGTCTGCGACGGCAATGTTGCTCTCCTGTCACTGACATCAAGGTATTTCGGTTCACTTGGTTACAGTAACAAAGTTCGTTTTACCCGAAATATTGTAATAAGTTGTGTTGGAACCGCCTTTTCAAAGCGTGTTTCCTTTTTCGTTGGGTTATTCTCTATACTGATCTCAAGTAATAATGGATGTTCCACTACCGTGCTACTGTATTCCTTTTCGTAGAGGGTCTCGTGCAGTCAGCTCAAATTTTACGACTGTCTGCGACGCAGGACCATATACTTATATATGTGACGATCCTCTCCTGCTTTTGACGTCTAGGTATTGCGGTCCACTTGGTTACAGTGACGTCTTCGATGACACACCATATACAGGAGTAGACATAAACCCCAACGACTTTCCTCGTAGGATGTGGATAGGCCAGATATCCGCCACTGAACAAGACGCGCAGATGGTGCAGAGGCTCATGTGGATCTGTGCCATGGAGTCTTGGAGATGCAATGTCAGTGCTGGGTGATGGAAACGGACAAGAAATGGAAAGGAATTTTTAAAAAATGGAAAGGAAAAGTGAAGAAAATAATAGAATGGAATGGAAAAGAAAAAAAGGGACAGGACAGGACAGGACAGGAGAGGAAAGGACAGGAAAGAAAAGGAGAGGAGAGGAACAGAAAGGAAAGGGAACAGAACCGAGCGAAACGAAAGGAAACCAAACCAAACTAAACCAAACGAAAACAACATGGGACCGCAGCCCAAAGTTATTCCTATTTTCAAGCTTATCCTTCTGATCCATCTCCTTCTACCCTAACCCATCCTCAGATCCATACACACTGGCACACAGAAATAAAGATGGACACACGACACTTAAGGTATGTGCCTGTTGACTGTCATGGCGATAGCTATTCTGAAGAAGAATAATAGTACGAGCAGCGAAATGACGTCACTTCAAGCTTCGCATCATGGCGTCGTGATGACTTGATGTTATTCGTCACTCATCGCAGTAGTAACATTTTACGTATTAGAGGATAAAACTTTGCAATTTTCTGATTTTCACACTTAGGGCTTACACTTACAGGTCACAGTTTGACCTAATCCTAACCCATAGCCGGGATAATTATGGAAACACTTTATGAAAAATCATGTGGGCATTAATGAGGAGATATCTTTTTCGTAAAAGGAAAATCAATGTTTATGTTACTAGGGCTTACAGGTTCACAATTTGACCTCATCGTACTCGACAGCCGAGACAAACTGTTGGCTTATGTAAATACCGTTTACGAAAAATCATGCGATTATTAATGAGAAGATTCCTTTTTTTCGTAAAAAAAAAAATATTATTTTAAGATTAATCCCAAATAATTCCCAAATAATTCAATCTCAAAAACGTGAAATAAAATATTTAATTATCACTCAAAAAGTTGTAGATTTACAATGCTGATTAACGAGCTCATTCAATGTCTTCCTTTAATCTAGCGATACGCAAAATATATATCTAGTAAAAATAAGAAAAATTACGGACACACACACACACACACACACACACACACACACACACACACACACACACACACACACACACACACACACACACACACACGGCGCTTGGCGCCAAAAGTACATTCTCCAGCAAGGTTTGCGTAGCTAGACGTGACGTCATTTTCATCTTGTTACTTCTTTGCCAGAATGTCAGGCCCGTACGCCCAACTCATATGATGTGCATGCTCGGGAACGCGCTGCCACGAGCCCCATTTCAAAGTTGTTCCTATTTTTAAATAGGACCAACAAAAACATCAAACGAAACGAAAAGAAACCAAACCACACTAACCACCCCCCCCCCCCCTCATCCCACCCCCAACAAAAAAATAATAATACAAAATAAAACCAAACAAACAAACAAACAAAAACCATACCAAGCCAAACCAAACCAAAGAAAAGAAAAAGAAACTTGAAGAAAAGAAAAGAAAAGAAAACGAAACGAAACGAAACAAAACAAAACAAAACAGCTCTGACATCAGCTTAGTATCCAAGGACCAACGCAATGAAACGACCTAGGAAAAAAACCACTACATTATTAACTTAGAGCCAGTGAAATACAGCTTCATAAAAGTTTATAGTGCCCCCAGGGAGAGCATCACTTTAATAATTATGACTTTAGTAATAGGAGCATATAGAACACAAAGCGACTGAACACATTTCATACTTGATAGCCTATTTACTGCCGAAGCACAGCAAACAGCACCCTCAATGCAAGAAACATAGATCCTCATGAGCCCCCGCAGTCTCAGAAGAAATAAAACTGGTCCAGTGATAGGCCGTCGTGTCCGGTACACAGTGCATTATTGGGAATTTCCGTGTCCGTGTCCCCCCCCCCCCCCAACCCCCCTTCCCCCCCCCATCCCCCCCCCCCCCATCGTGATGAACGTCAAACTCAAATTAATAATAATAATAATAATAATAATAATAATAATAATGGTGGTCAAATATTCAATGTGCATATTCACACTCACCTATATGAACTCATTCAAAGGGCCCCGCAACAATTGCTGCGAAATTGTCGTCAAGTTTAGCTTCGCCGGTGGCAACGCTATACGACACTTCCGCAGCTATTGGTGCGGCGGGGATGCCTTGAATGAGTTAAGGCTAGGTAGTCCTTCAGCCGCGGACAGACCCGGCATATCATGATGCCTGGCCGCCCTGGCCGGTTGCCGTCTATGCCCCTCCGGCTGGCCGAGATCAGCTCCAGACTCATCGGGGGTCGGGTGTCACCTGCAATGGGTTTCAGCGGAGGAGTGCTCAGAAGCAAACTGACCTCAGTGCACATATAATTAACAATCATGTTATAGTGTTTACCCCCCCCCCCCCCCCCCCCAACAAAAAAAAAAACCTACAAAACAACAACCAAAAACAACAACAAAAGGCAACACCCTACCCTCCCCCCCCCCCCTCCCCCCTCATCAGTGAAAGTCAAGCAGGAAATTCCTGCAAGCTAACAAGAAATAACCTGAACATTTTGCCGATCGTTGGAGTATCTGTTAGCCCTTTTTATTTTGATGTACTACTGCATGAAATTAATTTGACCGTGCTATGATCTATGATAGTTCAAGGGTGGTGCCGGAATAGCTTGGCGCCTAAGCGCCAAGCTATTCTGGCACCACCCTTGAACTAAAATGGTTGTTCTGTCTCTGTAGTGTGGCCTTCATAGGACAATAAGCAAATTAAACAAATCAGACTCAGGATGTAATGGGTTACTGGAGTTCCAGTTACAGGAGTCGTAGCAGGACCTGCTATTTCAGTGCAGGATGTGGAGAAAATGGAGTGAGGGGGGGGGGGGGGGAGTAGAACTGCTGTGAAGGGTTAAAGGTGGGTGGGAATGGCGTCATGGACAACTCATTCGATTGCTGGACTGGTGATTAACCCATATGTGATGGGGTGAGGTAGTGAGGAGGAGGAAAATTAAGATTTGGATGGTGGTGGTTGGACTTAGTGAGACTGAGACTCGTTCATGTTGAGCTAAACTTTAATTTCTAACAAAACTAGAAAGTAGAAACCAGAAAGCAGAAAGCCGAAACAGAAAGCAGAAAGCAGTACCTGTAGAATAAACAAACAGGTAATCAGTAATGGTGCCAAGAATACAATAAACAAGGCACATAACTAAACTATATCAACATGCAGTGCACGTACAACACTTTGATTTTAAAGACTGATAAAATCAAAGTGATGGTCGTGTAACATATAGAGTGTGTAATAATATACATGATAGCAAATAAAATGAAAAATATAAGTCACAATACTAACTACAAAGGCATGCAAAGCACAAGTCAAAGAATAAAGCAAAGGAGTAATACGCAAGTGCGCTATGCAGTCAGACCTGGTAAGGCGAACACGCAAATGACTAACAAACGGGTAGTCACTCTGACCGGGGCCTCCCTAACAGGTCAGACCACATCAAGTTAAATGCAAAGTACTAAAAATAACATAGCAAAAGTAAAATACCAAATTAAATCAGATGCTATGCCAGCGGTACAATAGCTATGTGACTAGGCACTAAGGAATAGTATATAGAAATAACTAGTATCAAGGGGAAAGTAATGTGAAAGTAACATGACACAAAAAGGAACTCACAATACAACCGACTTACCATCAAATGAATAAGGACGTACACACAACCTTATCATTCACTCGGTCTTTATTACATTCGCACCGCAGACACAAGCGCAAACATTGAACATCAACGAAGAACGCAAACATCTACACACCCTGCAGTCATTCATGACGAAGAGGAAAGACAGGCAGAAAATGTGTACTTGAAGGGAAATTATGTGCATGTAACATAAGATAGCCTAGAATAAAGTATATCTACCAAAATGCAATCTAATGAATGTCACCATGCACTAAATAGAGGCATGGTGCACTTAATATGGCTACAAAGCACCTTTAAGTTTCATACACATAGTAGTGAACAATGACCCTTGAGGTCGCATAACAGAAACGTCCTGTATTTCTTACAGCCACTCAAAGGCTTCACTTACTTATTACACATTGTAGTGAACAATGACCCTTGAGGTCGCATAACAAAGATGACCTATATCGCTTCCTGTCACACAGGCTAATAATGCCTCTCAGTGATGTGAACCAAACCTATGCACTATGTCAAGTGAAATTCTTAGTCATAAAATAGGAAGCAAATAATGGCTAAAGTCAAAATAAATAATAAAAGACCTATAAACAAATGACTAATGAATGGAATGAGTGACTGAATGAACCAATCAATCAGTCCATCAGCCAGTCACTCGACCTATGGCTAGGCATGGCATACGGTCCGGCATAGCAACGTATAAACAACTTAAGCGGAAGTTTCAGAATCAAAACAAACATGGCGCCTAAGAGACTGAGTCAGCTGTGAGTGACGTCACCAATGCGGGAACATCACGCAAAGCTGCCGCCCTCCCTAGCTTCGGTGATAGAGAAGGGAAGACTCCAGAAAACATAGAACTAAATAAAATAAAGATCATCAAACAATCCACCACTAAGAAATAGCATTAAATGAACAACAGAAAATGCGCGCATTATGGTGCATCCACCATGCAAGCAATGTAGTCCGAATTGTCATGATTGCCAGCAAGACCAAACTTAGCGAATCATTTTAATTAGAGGCATAAGTGCACTCCCATTTACTCCCACGGTTATGCGTCGAGGGAAAACTATCACCTAGTCACAACTGACTACGTGCGGTCGGTCATGCACGCTAAGCGCCGCATCATTCTGACACGTTAAGTTTTCTACGGCAAAATTCATACATGATATCTTCCACATCAACATTGTTACAAAAGTTTGTGTACAAATTTCCTCACTGCAGCATTACATGGAAATGTACTAGCATGTAAATAATCGTCTAGCAGAAAACAAATGGAATCAAACTAGCCTCACAGAATGGCTAGTGCCGACCGGTCTGGCAATCATGTCAATTTCATGCTCAAGAAAATCATCAAAACATCCAGCATCACAATGTCATCAAATAGTACAAAATAGTAATGCACCAAATACAATTAAAAAAAAAAACTGAGTACTTACAGGGTCTCCAAAACCCGCGCAGTTTAGGTTAAAAAAAACTGTTTTCCTCCAAGGCACCGGTGCCAGAAGTTAATTGCTGGTACTGTGAGTCTTGCACGTTTGGTAAAAAAGAAAGTCTGCCACGCGAGCAGCGGTACTTATAGAGGCACGCTGCTGTCTCCGCGTTGGTACAAAGTCCACGCGTCGGTGCAAAGTTCAGCGTCGGTACGGGGGTCTGGCACTGATATAAATGGCAAATCCGTATTATAGTACTGCCAGCCCTAGGAGCTAGAATATCTTCTGAACTACATAGTGTAAAAATATAATCGTTAAATATAAATTTAAGAACTTTTACCAGCTGTACTCTGGATTTAATTTGAGATTATGGGCTATTAGTGGAAAGTTTATATTTATTCTTAAAGCGGTCTCAGAAGTGCCACAGAAAATCAAAAAGGCTACTAAATCGCCATTATCACTCTGATCGGTTATAATTAACCTAAAAACATATGCATTACAAAAAACTATTACCTGGGCCAAATCTAACCATGCTAAATACTAAGCAATGGTGTTGTAACTTGGCTACAATACATGGTCAAAACCGATATACCATACAACACGTACACTGAGCTATCGCGTACACAACACTTAACGCTGCGTTTGGCAGGGCACCGCGAGCGGCGCACGTCATAGCTAGCAGTCGACACGAGTGAAATCCGAGAAGCAATGGTCATAAGTGCTATCGGCCTAGGTACACAGAGGAACATCGGGTTCACTCTGTTACATTTTCCCATCGGCCTTAACAATACAGCGACCTCGCTGTATAAATACCAAAACCATAAATCCAAAAACACAAGAACACATTGGGCCCAATGACAACATAACATCAAAACACATTATCAAACAGTACCATCCACATGGTACACCACAAATATAGCAAAATAGCACTAGTGACCAAGGCTCTCTTGTCTACACTATTATACTGTAGACTTGGACTCACACAGTCATTTTCAAACTAAGTTATGCATAGCAGAAAACTGACATAGGATATTATCATTTGGAAAAATACCTACGCAGCGGACTAAGTTTGAAAATGAAATCAACTGCACAGCTGTTGTGTACTAGAAAGACACAGATGTACCGATGCCTTGATTTCCAATATTCATTTAAGACATCAAAATTCAAAGCATTGTACTACTCGAAAACACAGTACCGGTGCCTTGGATTCCAATCCATGACAAATCAAAATCCGATGCACTGTACTAACTAAAAATCCAATAATTTTAAATTAACCTATCACCTTAAGCAATCCTTCACCTAAGACAGTCTCTTTAAGTAAAAACAATAAGCCCAAAACAATTTACTCATATTTACTCAATATTAATTTGTCCTATTTTCCTAACACTATTTAAGCATCCGATGCGCTTTGGAGGAATATTGAAGCTTTAATTTCTTGTGGGCATTTAAAGTTGCAGAGGCACACCTTCAAAGGCCCACTGATCACATTCAAGCTGTCAACGTTACTAAAAGTTTTAATGGTGAAGCTTTAATGGCTGGTGGGCATTTAAAGTTGCCGAGGCACACCCTTAAAGGCCCACTGTCTAGACAAAATGCACATGCCAAACACACAATCAAAATCAACTGTGCACTGTGCTAACATCACATCAGCTGCATCTCAACACACACAGTAACCCGACATAAAAAACAAAAAACATTTCTTGCATTATAAGGTCATTCGCATAATTATGCCAATGTCCCACAATCAGCATTGAATGATTGATCCTATCGCTAATCGCTACTGATGAAAACAAAGAAACAAGCATCAGTGACCACATGTAGACCAAACAAAAGACTCAAATCGTGACAAATATCGATGTTGCAACACAAACATCAGATCCAAACACAATATCACTACACACAAGACATGTACCTCAACCGAACACCAACACATATTTAAAGAAAAACAAACAAACACTTATTTGGTACTCCAGCACATCTTGCGACAAACATGACACCCGAACGCCAAATGACAAACATGAGACAAAGCAGCTTCGCTAGGAATCCACAGTACAACAACCAACATAACAAAAGACTCATCTACCAGTACTCGGACAAAGAAACGGTCACAAAAGTCCAACGAAGGATGCAGGTTTACATTGTCACAACATACAACACTGACACGCTCACATCTCGACTTCCTCAGCAAACAAACCTAAAACCTAGTACATTCATTCCACCAAAGAAAATGCAACTTATCAAAAACCAAAACAAACACCGAAATATCGAACAAATAAAACGAGAACTCAAACGCAACAAGAACATCATAGCGCAAAACACAAATTCATACAATACACAGTTCGATTTGTCACAAGCATACAACACGACACCCTTTCTCAAACTGCATGCGCCATACACACGCAAATGTTTCAACTGACAGTGGCGCACGCACACCAGCAGTTCAACTGTCCTAGTCAAAGTTTCAAAAACGGGGCATGAACCCCCCACGTACTGCCATCATAATGTTCATGACAGCAGAACACACCAAGCGCGCAAACCACTGAAACATCAGCATTTGGAACATGACAAACATCGGCAGTGGCACCAAGAGTACCATGTTCACTGATGGCATGCTGAACTGTTGCTGGTTGAACTGTCCATGTTGGTTCCTTGCAGTTGGACAATTGGCACGGCGGTGGCCGTGCTGACCACATTCCCAGCACACAATTGGAGGTCTTGACTGCGGTCTAGGCTCAGGTTCGCTCGGAGGCTCAACCTGCACCTCAGCGTCTCGCCTTTCAGGAGCAGATGACACTGAGTGGCAGGGTGAACGCCAGGCAGTAGGCGAGCTGCTAACACCTGTCTCAAGAGCATTCACTCGGACTGAAATGGAAGAGCGCCTCTCCACCGGTTGCTTTACCTCAGTCTGCTCCTCCGCTGACGACAACCCATGCAGCGTGTCACCATAGGTACAGGAGTGCTCGGCAGACGGTGCGGATGGCCTTTCAGCAGGTTTAGCCACCTCTTGTGCAGATGTGCACGGATGCAGTGACTTGGGAACAGTTGGCTCATGGAGAACATCGACAGGAGTTACCTCCACTGCCAACTGTGTCACGTGTGCTTCCACGCATGGCGGTTTGGAAGACAATGGAGAGGGTGGCTGCAGGGCAGGTGTTACAACTGGTGCCATTGAGATGTCGCTGAGGTCCGGCTGCACTGGAGGTGTCTCAGCTGTAGCACCTGGATACTGAGGCTGTGGCGCTAAATCGTCACCGAACTCGCGTTGCAGGCAGGCAAGGAGTTGAGCCGCAGAAGACCTGTCTTCCCTTGTCGCATTGTACGTGTAGTACGTGTCTGCCCCATAATCCAATGCGTATGTGATCCATCTCACAAACACAGCTGGGTGGATCTGGTGGACAAGGTCCTCACCGAGGTCAGCCATGACCTGTTCCGCACGCCGCTTGAACGATGCAAAAGATGGACCCCTGTAGCCACGACCGTTGTAGATCGGGAGTGGAGGCAGTAGACGCCGCTCTCCCTGCTCATTCAGCATGGCGTTGCCATCAAGGTCCTCCAGTTCAACGAGGATTTTCGTCATCGGGCACTTGCGCTTCCTCCCCATGTTGGTCGTGGTCAACCTGAGATGGCAGCACGCCCTCTACACTTTTCCGTTTGTACTAGTGACTCCTCCACGTGGCTGCATTGTTGCCCTGCACTGCTTTCTGTCACGTCTGAGTCTCTTTTTGTCCAACCATCCTGCTCGCAGCGCCATTTGTGATGGGGTGAGGTAGTGAGGAGGAGGAAAATTAAGATTTGGATGGTGGTGGTTGGACTTAGTGAGACTGAGACTCGTTCATGTTGAGCTAAACTTTAATTTCTAACAAAACTAGAAAGTAGAAACCAGAAAGCAGAAAGCCGAAACAGAAAGCAGAAAGCAGTACCTGTAGAATAAACAAACAGGTAATCAGTAATGGTGCCAAGAATACAATAAACAAGGCACATAACTAAACTATATCAACATGCAGTGCACGTACAACACTTTGATTTTAAAGACTGATAAAATCAAAGTGATGGTCGTGTAACATATAGAGTGTGTAATAATATACATGATAGCAAATAAAATGAAAAATATAAGTCACAATACTAACTACAAAGGCATGCAAAGCACAAGTCAAAGAATAAAGCAAAGGAGTAATACGCAAGTGCGCTATGCAGTCAGACCTGGTAAGGCGAACACGCAAATGACTAACAAACGGGTAGTCACTCTGACCGGGGCCTCCCTAACAGGTCAGACCACATCAAGTTAAATGCAAAGTACTAAAAATAACATAGCAAAAGTAAAATACCAAATTAAATCAGATGCTATGCCAGCGGTACAATAGCTATGTGACTAGGCACTAAGGAATAGTATATAGAAATAACTAGTATCAAGGGGAAAGTAATGTGAAAGTAACATGACACAAAAAGGAACTCACAATACAACCGACTTACCATCAAATGAATAAGGACGTACACACAACCTTATCATTCACTCGGTCTTTATTACATTCGCACCGCAGACACAAGCGCAAACATTGAACATCAACGAAGAACGCAAACATCTACACACCCTGCAGTCATTCATGACGAAGAGGAAAGACAGGCAGAAAATGTGTACTTGAAGGGAAATTATGTGCATGTAACATAAGATAGCCTAGAATAAAGTATATCTACCAAAATGCAATCTAATGAATGTCACCATGCACTAAATAGAGGCATGGTGCACTTAATATGGCTACAAAGCACCTTTAAGTTTCATACACATAGTAGTGAACAATGACCCTTGAGGTCGCATAACAGAAACGTCCTGTATTTACCATACAACACGTACACTGAGCTATCGCGTACACAACACTTAACGCTGCGTTTGGCAGGGCACCGCGAGCGGCGCACGTCATAGCTAGCAGTCGACACGAGTGAAATCCGAGAAGCAATGGTCATAAGTGCTATCGGCCTAGGTACACAGAGGAACATCGGGTTCACTCTGTTACACATACATCCTGAAGCTGATTTTTGTTTAATTTGCATATTGTCATATAAAGGTTACATGACAGATTAAGAGATAAATGAAGCCTTTTAGTTCAAGGGTGGTGCCCGTCAGACTAGCTTGGCGCCTGAGGCGCCAAGCTATTCTGGAACCACCTCTGAACTATCCCTCAAATTTATTTCAAGCAATAAGTGAAGCAGGATGAAACCGGGGGGTTAACACTTTTCAGATTCACTGATCATGAGTGAGTCTCGAAACAACTGAATCGGATAGTGCCGGCGTTGCCGCCAGTCAGGCGGCCGTTGCGTGGAACAGAGGTACTGAAGGCCGGGAATGGACTCGGTTCCGCCACCACTGACAGCCGGTCTGGTCGCCGGACAGTCACCCAGAAAGTTACTTCAGTTGTGTAAACTAGCCCGCCTATTACGGCCGCCTGATATAACAGTTTCAAAGAGAGAGTCGGTTAGAATTTGTGTTCTGTACTAAAGTACATACGGTACTCGGATGCAACGTTTCCAACTTTGACTGACTTGAACCTGCACTGATCAGTCGTGACTGACTTGCCGGCCGTAGGCGCGGTGCCGCAGAGGCACTTTCGGGAGGTATTTTGAGAATTGGGTATATTCGGCATACGCCTTGGCGGGACCGCGTGGCTCGCGCTCGCTAGCTCCTCCCCCCTCACTCGCTTCCGTCAATCAATGTGATTTGACAGGCTCAATGGGGCCAGAGTGAGTGCCCGCAGCTCCACTGACACTGGTTACTTCTCCCTCGATCCGCTACGCACGATTGTACGTAGCGGACGAGTGAGGAAACCAGTTTAGTTTACCGCAGCTGTGCCAGTTCAGTCGCTCCAGTAGCGAAGGGGGTTTCTGGCACTCCGAGCCGGCTTTCCTGCAAGAGTCAACTTCGGCGCGGTCTGCCGTCAGTCGACAGCAAGCTAGTAAATACTTATCGGGCACAAAACACCCCGGACTTGAACTCAAATAAAACCGAATACTGATGAGAAACGAAGGAAACAAAAGAATTAATTATATGACACGGCAGATTAGAACAGCATGGCCAGGTTCAGTCACAGAACATCACAAATACATCACGAGGAGTGACGAGCAAAGGAAAAGTGCATCATCATTTCGAAACCTCATCGGAAACGCTGTAGTGATTCGAATGACGTGGCATTTTTTTTTGCTCGTCAACATAATTATAAGAGAATAACATAACGAGCCATCTCGACTGGTGACTGATGTCAACCGATGTTATGCCGGAAGATATTGCCGATCATTACAATACTCATCACAGTCAGAACTGATTTGAACCGATACTTTCCTGATGGAAATGTCTGGCAATTCACTTGTTTCACCGGAGACTGTTTGAAATTAATTTGACTATGATAGTTCAAGGGTGGTGCCAGAATAGCTTGGCGCCTCATTCAGGCGCCAAGCTATTCTGGCACCACCCTTGAACTAAAATGGTTGATCTATCTCCTAATCTGTAACGTGGCTTTCATAGGACAATAAGCAAATTAAAAAAACAAAACTGCATCAGGATGTCATGGGTTAATCACTAGTGGGCGAGATGAGTTGTCCAGGCCTCCTATCCCTCCCCCTACCCCCCCCCCCCCCCCTCTTCTCCATATCCTGCAAATCTTCACATCTCAGTGCTGCACCCTACATCTGCTCATCCTACTTCCCTGATGGTTTAAAGAGCGATAGTTTACATATTTGCCAGTGGTGCAAAAATCCTCCATTTCGGAGAACCACCACCAGGTCGATGGAAAACAAACAAAATTTGTGTATGTGCCTGTGTGCCGACAAAACTTACATCATGAGGTCTAATGCACGCTTTCAGTTTCAACGATTTCAACGATTTATTTTATATACTCAACTCTTCATCTGTCTATATATATGCCTAAAATTTGGGATTGACTCTGAAATTCTGTGGTGTTCTTCCTTTCTCAGGTTGTCGAGTCGCCAGCTGACTTCTCGTCAATTTCTCTTGTCAGTCCAGCGACTCGCACGTTTCCTGGCGTCTTCTCTCCGTTCGTGTGTGTGTATAGAATATAAATTTCGAGCGCTCTTACACACTAAGAAGTATTTCATTACTACTACACATAAGGAGCTTGTTAATGTTGCAGTGTGAGCATATTTTTTGTTTCCGTTTTGAAAATGCAAGTATCACCAGATCGTCTTCTTGGAGCGCAAGGGTTTTGGGGAAGGAAGGTATGTCAAGCAAATTCATGAATATTAATTTGCTTGTTATACAATGTATCAATACATGAGTCAAAGAAGGGAAAACTTTATGGAGTGGGTATATATATATATATATATATATATATATATATATATATATATATATATATATATATATATATATATATATATATATATATATATATATATATATATATATATATATATATACAAAATGGGCCTCTGTCGGTCTGGATCGACCATAGATAATGCATCCTAGTTGTTCTGATCTGATTGCCTGCTCAGCTGGATTTGAAGCAGCATCTTTTGTGGCTGAAAAGGCCAATGCGGGAGTAGCAGTCCCTGCTGCAAAGATCACAAATGTACGTGGTCGCTGGTCTGATGGAGTTGTTCCACTCCTTTCTGCGTGCGCTCTTGTCTGCTGCCGTTTTCGACATCTTTTCTTGCCCTGACTTGAGGTGTTGGTGGAGGATACTTCTCCACTTTGCACGGTCATCCGCAAGGTGTTCCCAGGACCCAGTGTCAATGTCCATTGCTCTCGTGTCCCTCTTGCAGACATCTACAAATCGTAGCTTGCCAGTTCTCCGTAAAGGATGTCTTTTGGGATGCGGCCATCTTCCATGCGGTAAACGTGGCCGAGCCAGCGCACTGAGTCTGCCTTGTCTGAGTAGGGTGTACATGCTGGAAAGGCCAGCGCGTCACGTGACAGCACTTCGGTGTTAGTCACTCTATCTTGCCAAGATATGCCCAGGATACGGCGGATGCTTCTCAGGTGGAAGGTGTTGAGTCTTCTCTCCTGTCTAGCATATGTGGTCCATGCCTCACTGCCATATAACAGTGTGCTGATGATGCAGGCGTTGTTCACAGCCATCTTTGTTTGTCCACAATCGAGTTGTGATTCGTGCAAGAGTTGCAGCCTTCCCGATCCTCTTGTCGATCTCGATGTCCAGAGAGAGGTTATCGGTGAGGGTGGGCCCAAGGTACGTGAACTGGCGGACGACGTCGAGCTCGTAGTTGTCAATGGTGATGAATGGCGGTGTCTCTCTGTCCTGTCCCAGGACGTTCGTCTTCTTTAGACTGATAGTCAGTCTGAAGTTTTTGCAAGCCTGGGAAAATCTGTCCATCAGTGACTGTAGTTCCTACTGGGTATGGGTCGAAACTGCCGCATCCACGGACTGCGAACAGCATGTCCCTGGTGAGGGCTTCGCGTATCCTTGTCTTGGCTTTGAGGCGGGCAAGGTTGAAAAGCCTGCCATCTAATCTGGCTCTCAGGTAGACTCCTTCGGTTGCATCACCAAAGGCATGCTTGAGCAGAACAGCGAAGAAGATCCCAAAGAGAGTAGGGGCCAGGACGCAGCCTTGTTTGACTCCGCTGCATACGTCAAAGGGTTCGGATGTGCTGCCGTTGAACTGCACTGTCCCCTTCATGTTGGTGTGGAAGGATTCTACAATGCTCTGCAGTTTGGGCGGGCATCCAACCTTTAAGAGGATCTTGAACAGGTCGTCTCTACTGAGCAGGTCGAAGGCTTTGGTGAGGTCAATAAAAGCGACATACAGAGGCATGTGTTGTTCCCTGCACTTCTCCCGGAGTTGACGGAGGGAGAAGGCCATGTCTACCGCTGACCGCTCAGCTCGGAAGCCACACTGTGACTCGGGATAGACTCTTTCTGCCAGCTTCTGCAAACGGATCAAGATGACCCGAGCAAAGACTTTGCCGACAATGCTGAGAAGGGAGATGCCTCTGTAGTTGTTACAGTCGCTTCTCTCGGTCTTGTTCTTGTAGAGGGTGGTGATCTTGGCATCCCTCATGTCTTGTGGTACCTCTCCTTCCTGCCAGCACTGAAGTAGGACCTCATGCAGGGGAGAAGGAGGGTGGCCTTGCAGTTCTTGATCAAATCCGGCGGAGGGGGGGGGGGGGATCCCATCGTTGCCTGGGGCTTTCCCTGGGGCTTTGCCTCAGTGAAGCCAAGCTGTCAATAGCTTTGCTCCTCTATTGTTGTCACTGCATCTACCTCATCTATTACAGGCAGGCACTCGATGGCGTCAAGAGCTGATGGGGTCACAACGTTTTGTCTGGAGTAGAGGTATATATATATATATATATATATATATATATATATATATATATATATATATATATATATATATATATATATATATATATATATATATATATATATATATATATATATATATATATATATATATATATATATTATCTGCGAAGGAAATCACATTTAGCACATTGGAGATAGGCATATATGGTGGGCACCTGCAAATATTGATATTATGCCTATATATAGTATCTGCAACGGAAACTATTTTTTAACACATTCGAGACGTGCTGCAAAAGCCGTGTATCCGGAAGCGGCACCTGTCAAACGAGTTCATAATTACAAGTCACTCAAACGAGCAATACTTACGTAGACTGTTGTACATAACAGTGTTAGCGCGCGTAAATTCTGGAGGTAGAATCTTCAAAACAAAATCATTTCGCAGACAAGGGCGGTCACAGTTCAAGATGCACAAAACAACCTTTCTTTTTCTAAGCCTCTTTTCTCTCAAACCCCCCCCCCCACGCCCCCCCTCCCCCCGGCGCCAACCCATTTACCCCCACGGCCGCATTTCCCAAATTTACCTAACGACTATGTACCAGCTGCAGAAGATGGACTGACCATGACTGACCATGATAATTCATGGGTAATGCCAGACTATGAGCTTGGCGCCTTCAGGCGCCAAGCTCATCTGGCACTACCCTTGAATTATCATGGTCAATCCATCTCCTGCTGTAGAGTGTTGGGGCTACATGGGTTAACCAGGCCCCGCCCTACCCCCCCTCCCCCCGCCCCCAGAAACCTTACTCTTACCTTTTTTTGGGGGGAGGGACCGAAAAGATTTTTTTCTCCGCCCAAGGAAACATTTCTGGCGAAGTTGTGACGCTGTCAGGGCATCAGCCCGGTGCACGATTAGCGAGCGATAGAACAAGGTGACCATTGTATCGACGGCACATCAAAGCAGAGACAGGCAGCCAGGTATTGTGCTCTGTTGGGGCCTGCGACGACCTTTTAGATCAGAGACACAAGCCACGAGTTACTATCATTAAGTTATATAAAAGAGGACATTTTTAAACCCAGACCAAAAAGGTGACTGCAAAGCGCATATAAAGCAGACAACGGAGAAAGAAAAATACTTAGAAGAGACATTTTCAACACAATTTATTAATATTTCGTTGGGTTTTCTTTTTTCTTTTCAAAATGGACAAACAAACAAGTATAGAGAGGAAATTTAGAATATAACAAAGTGCAAGAGGAGGATGATGATGTATCTTTTATTGCAGGATAAAGCTGTTAAGCAACTCAATGCCGGTCTTACAAGCTGTCCTGTAAACAATACAAAACACAACAGGAAAACAAACGCAGCATGCAAAAAGAAAAAAAAAAATAAAGAAAAAAAATGTACGAACACAATAGGTAAATTATTTATATTTTTAAAAATGGCGTTGGAGAATTTGTAACTGCCACCTACGCAAAAGCTGATGACAAAATCAGACAAAATCACCGTCACCTGCCCTCGCTCTGACTCTCTCTGTTGGAGAGAACTGTATCGGACAGCTATCTGAGCAACCGGCTCCTGGGCTCAGCTGCCAGAGTAAGCGTAGTCCTGCGCCAGCCACTAAGCAAGGCGCTCTGCTATAGCGGAGCACATTGCTTAGTGGCTGGCGCAGGACTAAGCTCACTGATGGAACTGGATCCAGGGCGTTACTGTGGATGAAGAACTTAACTGGGAGACCCACGTTATCAACACGTGCCACACTATACTATATCCAGAAACGTACATGTGCTATCAAGGTTGAATGATGTAAGTATTGAGGGTCGTACACTTTTTTCGAAGCCCACTCGAAGCTCTGTTTCTGGACAGTTTGAGGCTTGATCGCCGCGATCACTGCATGCCCTTATCGTGTCAATTAACTTCGAACTGACGTCAAACTGCGGGTGCCAACGAGAGGCGTATATTCTTATGAGCTCCCGTGCTGCTGCCTCTTGAACATGGCTGTCAGAATCCCACTAAATGTGAGAACTTCGTGCATTTTGCGTCTGATTCAGGGATAACCTCCACAATGACACCTTTCCGTTCAGTCCGGACTCTTTTCCTTTCGAAGACGGCCCTCTTGCATTGGGGATCCCCTTGCACCGCAAATGCCTTCAGATTTCACCAATTTAGCCCTGGGTTTGCTCTAGAGCACGCTTTCACTCATGCCCGTTCAAGCTCAGTGCAAGAGGTGTGGATTCTCATGAGCCCCTTCGGCCAGGGGCTCATGAGAATCCACGCCTCTTGCTGGCAGACAAAATCATAGACCAGTCTATGGACGAATCATTAACATCTCCGCGTCCCAGAGAGTGGCGGTCTTTTGGGGTTTTCGTTTGTGAGTGTTAAACAATGTCCGCTGAGGTCCAGTCAGTCCGGGCGTGTTTGTGGCGGGAACTCTCGTCGTCCTTTCACGCTTTCAGCCAAGAGAACCAGCTTGGGGAACAGTCTTGCCGGGCAGTGTCGGTGTCAACAATGCGGTAGATGGTCGACCGTAAATACAAATTGTTGCTCAAGAGTCGTGCCTGATGAGCTTGACCCCGCTCTAGGCGCCAAGTTAATCAGCCACTACCACTGAGTTATCAGCTTCGATCCAACTGATTCTCATAGCTAGGGTTGGAAGCGAACGGCAAAATGTGAGTGTAACGTTGACGACGATTCCACCCCCCCCTCCTCCCCCCCCCACCCCCAACCCCGCGCCCCCTCCATCCCTACTCCTTGTCCCCTCACTCATCTTACGCACTGTCCTCACGTCTCGTGCGACACGAACGTCATTATCTACGCAAACAGATGACGCAACCAGACATCGCGATCTTCACAAAGTGGATGACCTTAGGCGGTCAGTTGGGTGCGAAGTAAAGTATCAAAATAAAATAAAATAAAATAAAATAAAAATAAAATAAAATAAAATAAAATAAAATAAAATAAAAAGACACAGTTAGCCACCACTTTACAAAGTGGATGTACTGTGAGGTTAACTCTGTGCGAAATAAAATAAAGTAAAATAAATGGAAATATGAAACAAAAAATTCTGACGCAGTTGGAGATCTCCTCAGAGTGCATATATCCTGGGGGGGGGGGGGGGGGGGGGGGAGGGGGGAGGGGGGGGGGATGAGAACGTAGGAAACAAACTGTTAATGAAAAAATGCATAGATATCATTTTTCAAATTGTTTTCATCCATCCATAAAGTTTATTGTTTTATTTCTCACAGAATCAACCAACATTATCGTCGGGAATTGTCGTCACTGTCCAGCCAGATGACGCAAATAGCCTAAAAAGAAAACAATAACAAAAACAAACAGACATTTAAAAAAAATGATTTAAAATAAAACGACATAAAACACAATAAAATGTATCGATGAAATGAAATAAAATAAAATGAAACGAAATAATAACGACAGGGTATTCCGTAAATGTGTTGTAAAATAAAAGCGTTGTTCGTCATTTTTCTATAATTTAACCTATTCAGCCCTGACGCACTACAGCAGGAGATGGGTCGACCATGATAATTCAAGGGTAGTGCCAGATTAGCTTGGCGCCTGTCGACGCCAAGCTAATCTGACACTGCCCTTGAATTATCATGGTCGATCCATCTCCTGCAGCTGTGCATAGTCATTAGACCACACATCCACAATTTCAGTGGAAAATACGGACGTCCGGCTCTGAATGAGTTAAAACTCGGTGGTCACGCGGACTGGTCTACTACAGCTCCACCCCACTCAACCTTCAGCTGCCCACTCTCCTATTCCCGTTACAAAACTATGGTCATGGAAGAGTCACAAGCGCAAGTGCCTTCTGATGGATGTTGTACTGATAACCTGACATAAAATGCAGTCAAGCCTCCTACAATTTGCAGCACTCGTCACAGAAACAAAGCCGGCACAAAGAGCATTTGATTATCTATATCAACTTTCATGCGATAGTGTAAAATGTGTCCAACGTCAACGGAGAGAAATCTTAATTTAGAGTGTTTGATGCCCAGACATTTACGAAATGTCTCTTCAAACTGAATTCAAATCCATACTGAACTGATTGTGCAAATCTGCCATAGACGCCTTCCAGTAACCCTGCAGTGACGTAGGAACCGGGGAGAGGGGAGGGTCAAAGACAAAACATTGGTGGGGAGGGGGAGAGGAGGTTAGAGTATTTCCTTGCTCCACCCCCCCCCCCCTACCCAACCACCCACCCTGCCCCCAGTAAGCAAAGGTCCTATGGCCCACGACGGCGCAGTGGGCCCGCGCACGGCTGTGCGCGGGCCCACTGCGGCCGTCGTGGGCCTGTAGACATTTTGCTACTGAGGCCCCTGTCTCCCCTTTGTAAGCTTATTTCTTTGGGGGGAAAGTAATATGCCGTGCACGCAGACGCACCACCCCCCACCCCACCCCCCACCCCACCCCCACTGCACGTTGTCAACGCCATCACAGAACGTATAGAATGTGCTTTACGACGACTGTAATTAACTCCACGTGAAGGAAGTAATAGAGAGACGTCCGACTTGATGCGTCAGAATCATGACTGAAAAGACGTCGCGACTTTGTTTGTCCACCACGAAGGCAACTACAAGGGTCTGAACAAACTTTGACCCCAGCTGGGCATGAAGCTGTACAGTGCAAGATTTATGAATACAATCGAGCGTGAACCGAAAGTTAAGGTAAGATTGCGTTTTTCCAGTCAATTAAACTTTCCAAAATTCGCATGCCACTTCATGGTCTCTAACAGCCTACACCGTTCGCTTCGAAAAAATAATGCCATTTCGCAGCTTTCAGTTGACGTCAGCGGCAGTTGACCCTTTGTATAACCACGGAAGTCAATGCGCGGCGATTTAAAAAAAAAAAAAAAAAAAAAAAAAAAAAAAAATTGTCCATGCAGTTATTTATAGTGAACGTGTGATATATAATCACAATAACAATGAACTCGATCACATAAAAAAATAAACAGTGTGTAGTTAGGTAAACAATGACCTGATGGAATTCCTTCCACAGTCATGGGTTCATCCCGAGCAGTTTCCTCAGCCGGGAGGGACTATTTTTATCCGTTCTGCTTTTCCTGCTTGACATTTTTCGTCAAAAATCGTGTGTCACGGTGTATATGATACTTTGCCTGTAAATATTCTCTGTTCTCTCACGGCAACTCTAGGGAAAGTGACTAGTTTGTTTATTGTTAAGAATTTTACAGACCTAGTTAGACGGGTCTGTAGGGGGACTAGGTCCCTCAGAGCTCACGTGCACTGACGACACGTGAGAAATGTCTCGTAAGGAGACACGTGGGCAGTGTGGCGTGCGTAAACCAGATTAACTCATTCGCGGCCAGCGCATCCGGATGCGGCTTACCTTGAATGAGTTAACACATTTAGCCTCAACGCACAGCAGAAGGAGATGGGTCGACCATGATAATTCAAGGTTAGTGCCAGATTAGTTTGGCGCCTAATGGCGCTTAACTAATCTGGCACTACCCTTGAATTATTGTGGTCGATTCATCTCCTGCAACTGCTACAGTCGTTAGGTGACACCTCCAAAACGACCGATGGGTTAAGTGAGATAAATTGTTTTAATAATTCATTGTCATAACCATCTCTATAACCATATCAGTCTCAATCTGCTATGCAGTTTCTCTAATTCTACAACTCCAGACTGTTTAAAATGTGTGTGTCTGTCTCTTGATTTGATTGTATCATAGTCCAGCAAAACAAGAAAAACGACACTAGAAGTAAGTACTAAAAAATAAAGTATGTTTACTCTTAAATTTGATTTACAAGAGTATAGTATTACTGTAGCACAGTCTGGCAAAACAACAAAACGGAAGCATCTACATTCCTAAAATAAAATTTAAAAACCCACAAAAAAAAAAAACTAAAACAAAAAATCCCACACAACTAAAAAACTAACCCAGAAAAACAGGAACAAAACATATACATGCAGATATGTTTCGCCAAATTAGAAAGCCCCGAGAACAAAACATACCAGTAAACTTAGCTTATAACAAACGTCAGCCGATAACACCACGTTTTTTTCTCACAGGTCCCGACGACTCTTTTCCTACTTGAAGGCCCACTACCAATGTAACTGTTCAAATATACACACGTTTGTAACAGATGGTTACGAAACACTACACACACGTCTAACTATGGTTCATTTAGACACAGGAGAATCCAGTTCAGCACAGGTCGTCTTGAATAATATCAAGTAACCTGACAATGACTCCACTCCGGTCTATAAATACAACTTCATTAGTACGAGAACCAGCAAAAAAATAGATTGACACTCTAACGGGTGCACAGAATAAATAAGTGCGATTACGCGTGTGTGTTTGCTGCATGTCCAAAATGCCGTTAAAGTTCATTAGGTGTCTCGACAAGGCATAATGAACGCAAATGGTGCTGACATGTGTCATAAGATTTAAATTACTTACTAAAACAAATTTCGAAATAAATAAGTTTCTGTGTTTTGTTGTATCGGAAATGTATTCCTCAGTAGTTTAACATCTTCGGGCCATCGACGGCCGTAGTAATGTAGTTTGTATGCCTTCCCCAAATCAGTTTGATCTTTCTGTGCGGTAGGGCGCCCTCGCATAATGACGGTGAAATACAACTCAAGACTGATTGCAGTTTTAAGTCAGTATTAAGTCTCCTACGCATATTGAAGGGTGGCTATATTTTCGGTAAACAATGGCTACACGGATCACTGCTGCCTCGGTTCGTTAATAACAAAACAACAAGCAAACATGTGTCCAACCCCCCCCCCCTCCCCTCTTCCCCCCATCCTCAACATGGACCAACCCCCCCCCCCACCCCACCCCCACCTCTCTCTCTCTCTCTCTCTCTCTCTCTCTCTCTCTCTCTCTCTCTCTCTGTGTCCGTCTCTTGGTTTAACTCATTCGCGGCCAGCCGCATCCGGATGCGCGGCATAAGCCGCGCATCCGGATGCGGCTGGTCGCGAATGAGTTAATCATCATGTGTGCCTACTCGCATACAGTGCAGGTGTCTGCACGCACAAGGGCTTTAAAGCTGAGATTCAGTCTTTTTGTACCGTCCTGCACGAGTTAAAAAAAAATAAAATTCAAACACGAGGAACAGTTTGTTACAGTTACCATGGACCAGACTATATATATATATGGAGTGGGTACATACTATGTAAAACCAGCCTTTTGTTCTCAGGTACCCGGCCAAAGCTTGGAACGAACTACTGTCCCAACTTTAAATCCATTCCTGAGTTTAGTACCTTCAAAACTCGTTTGTACAACATCTTGTTACAGTAACTTTATACTAACTGAAAGGCCTAGAAAAAAAAATTAATATTTTATTATTGGATGTTATTGATATGATGTGTGCGCATTATTTGCATTGCTTTTGAATAATTATTTATTTTTCGATTTATTGTCATGCTTTTACTCGTTGCTTTTAATGTTCATTTTGTAACAGGACGGTTTGCAAGAGAGGCGTTTTAAAACTAAATCCTGTAAACAAAACGTTTCATCATCATCATCATCATCATCATCTCTTTCTCTCTCTCTCTTACACACAAGCACGCACGCACGCACGCACGCACGCACACACACACACACACACACACACACACACACACACACACACACACACACACACACACACACACACACACACACAGACACGAGATACTTAGAGCCAGTTACATAGGGCAGCTGAACTCTTGTGAACTCAGGCGGGCAATATGTTTACTTAGATGTAACCGTTTACCTTTAAACGGAGTATCCAGATTTGGAAAACCCATCACTAATCCAGAATGTAATTCATGTGATTGGCATAAGGCTGAAGATTTGTGTCATTTTCTGTTCGAGTGTCCAAAATATTCCCCTTTACGTAAAAAGTACATTCCACTGTTTTACTACAGATTCCCATCCGATCTTAAAGTTCAGCTGCTGTGTGGAAACCTACATGATAAACTGGTTTTTAAAGTTGCTATGTATATTTCAGGTTGCCTTAAATTAAGGAATTAGAGGGATTTGCTTTGAACTTTTCTTGTTTTTTTGTTTATTTATGTGCGCTGATGTAATGCTATATGAGTGTGTTTTACAACCACCTTCCTGTATTTTCTGGTTGTAAATTGTATTTTGTGTTCATAATGGCCAGATGGCCTGCAAAAACTGAAATAAATTTATTATTATTATTATTATTATTATTATTACACACACACACACACACACACACACACACACACACACACACACACACACACACACACACACACACACACACACACACACACACACCCTCCCTGTTGCTAAAAAATCAGCGTTCGAATTCCAGAAATAAATTCCAGTATAAAACTCTACTGCTACCACTACTAAACTGACCTGTCCAAATCCACTTACTTTGGAATATGTTTCGCCAGTCCATAAAATCAGCTGTATCACCGGAAAAGATCAAGCGAAAATGATCAAAATACTAAAACTTGAAAACCTCGCAGATATAACCTTTATGAATATTTATATTTAATCTTTGCTTGTTTTACACTTTGCACTTTTCGTTGTTATTCTTATTGGACTGTTGTCTGTATTGTTGTTGTAATCTCTCTCTCTCTCTCTCTCTCTCTCTCTCTCTCTCTCTCTCTCTCTCTCTCTCTCTCTCTCTCTCTCTCTCTCTCTCTCTCTCTCTCTCTCTTTCTCTCTCTCTCCAGAAATAAAACTCTACTGCTACCACTACTAAACTGACCTGTATGATATGTGTGTGTGTGTTTTGTTTGTTTGTTTGTTTGTTTTTCCCCTACGTAATTTGTGCTGAAGAGTGTTATTTCCTTTTTTGTATTTGTTTATTGTTACCTTAGTATCATTTTCTGTTCTGTACTGCGTGTGTCTGTACTTATTTAGTTATGATCTTTGTTTGCGTTAACTCATTCTACCCCAACACCGAAATCCTTAAATTTTGACCTTGTCCTCTGAAGACTGCATTGCAATGCAGGACACAGATCGACCATGATAGTTCAAGGGTGATGCCAGAATAGCTTGGCGCCCATAGGCGCCAAGCTATTCTGGCATCACCCTTGAAAGATCATGGTCGATCCTTATCTTCCTGTGGTGTGTCTGGGGTAGAATGAGTTAAATATTTTTTTGCTTGTCTTCAGTATATTTCATGTTGTAGTATATTAGCAACGGCAAGTTTGAAAAATGACGTATTTGTATCTGTCAAAACTTCTACCGTTATGTAATAAAGTTTCATCATCATCATCATCATCTCTCTCTCTCTCTCTCTCTCTCTCTCTCTCTCTCTCTCTCTCTCTCTCTCTCTCTCTCTCTCTCTCTCTCTCTCTCCCCCCCCCCACCCAACCCCTCTCTCTCTGTCTCCGAATTTCGCCCTAGTCTTTGGTCCATTTTAATGAAATAGAACAAGAGACTGGTCGACCTGATCGACAGAAAAACTTACCTGCACGCCTATAAATAATATTTTTCACTTGATCATCCTCTGAAAATACAAGTTAGACTCTCTCTCTCTCTCTCTCTCTCTCTCTCTCTCTCTCTCTCTCTCTCTCTCTCTCTCTCTCTCTCTCTCTCTCTCTCTCTCTCTCTCTCTCTCTCTCTCTCTCTCTCTCTCTCTCTCTCTCTCTCTGTTATTCCCGTAATTTTGCTTCTTTTTCTTCTTATTTGCATGCTATGTTTCTTTTCCTGTTATGTTCTGTTTTGTTTACAGGACAGCTTGTAAGGCAGGCATTGAGTTGCCTAATGGCTTTATCCTAAATTAAAAAAATCATCATCATCATCATTTCTCTCTCTCTCTCTCTCTCTCTCTCTCTCTCTCTCTCTCTCTCTCTCTCTCTCTCTCTCTCTCTCTCTCTCTCTCTCTCTCTCTCTCTCTCTCTCTCTCTCTCTCTCTCTCTCTCTACTACTACTACGACATCGATTTTCCCGCCAACAAGTGACACGTCTGGGGGTTAGAGGAGGGCCCAACATGTCCAAAAATGCCCCACGGATTCGCGGGGACAACCTGCCTGAACCCTTGGCCAAATTGATTCAGGCTTCTGGGCGTTACTTTTACCCGCTCACTCCTAGACTTTAAAGCGTTCACGACTTTCTAAACCCGAGGATGTCGCTGCGGCAGATGCCAGCCGGGAAGAGGCGTGGATTCTCACGAGCCCCCGAACCTGCATGGCTCATGAGAATCCACGCCCCTTGCAGGCAGACGAGGCTTCTGGGCCGCGTTACTGTAACCTGCTCTCTGGTCCGCAGTTCCCACGTTGGAAGATCTTCCAGTCGGAGGTCACTCGGAAATATGGGATAGATCGACGTTGATCGACCTCAGTCTTTTTTTAACCCCTTCAATGCCCTGAAATTCGAACACCATTTAACTGCAATAGGTATAGATCCTCATGAGCCCCCGCAGTTGCGGGGGCTCATGAGGATCTATGCCTCTTGCTGGCACCACTTTGAAGCCATGTTTCTGGGACAGCTAGATTTTATTTTTAATTATTGAAGTTTACGAAGATTGCATAAACACAGTCTGCGTCAGATGATGGCACTGAACGGGTTAAATAGTCAAAGCTTTTGGTAAGGCAGGGTCTGAAGCAGAGAGACGTCATGCATGGATAACGGTACAATTTGAGTACACCCCCAACACCCAGACGACAAATTTTATTACAAACTAGTCGCATGTGCCACAAAAAATCGAAGGAAAAAGTCTCCGATTTCGTGCAATAACTCAGTCACAATAACTATCCTATTTTTAATCTAGAGTTAAGGACTAGACTATAGGTCATGAAATCACGTAAAAGAATATTGAACATTATGGTACAGTAGTACTATAAAAAGTGCACTAACGAGCAAATGAAATGCGACTTTTTTGGAATCATCGGAAACACTAAAGTGTTTCCGATGATTCCAGAAATGTCGCCATTTTTTTTTTTTTTTTTTTTTGCTCGTCAGTATACTCGTCTTTCATAAAACCATTCCTCAAATGACCTTTACCGGCACTGCTTTTCTATGCATTTCAATTTGATACTCAAGCAGTTATGTTTGCTTTAGAGCTTTCGGCCCTTCACAATTCTCACAGTGGTTGAGAAACGTATGCTCGATCAATTTGACATGAGATCATGCATCAAACGTAGAATGTAAGAGACGAATTCTGACAAACAACTCTGAAAATTACATCATAGCGGACACATTAAGCAGTCGAACAAGATATTCGTCATCTATGGCTGGAGGGCTGGAGGTAGCGCTTTTGTAGTGGTCCTACTGTCTAATCAACTGTCTGCAGGAATTACAAGTAGAAAAAGCGCTACTGACAGACTAGGGTAAACTCTCTACAGTCAACCAATCAGTTGACCACCACCAGCATCAAACACCATCGTTTTACAGGACGTAACGACAATATTGTCGTCTGCAAGTTTGGGACCTCGTGGATCCTCACACACACTGTCCACAACAACCAGCGATCTAAACCCGTAGACTACCTCCCACTTAGGAGAAGAGATGTCAGTGACTGATATCTAGACACTAATGCATACTTACAGGCATTGATTCTCATGGGGCTTTGTGGATGCATCTATGTTTTTGCAGTTGGAAAAGGAGTGTCGCTAGCAATGCTACAACGAGAAGACTGACGAGTTTTAAACTCCGACGACATTCTTTATCCGGGGTTAAAAAGGCTTGTGTGTCTTCGATTCAATCCAGCAGCAAGAGGCACAGATTATCATGAGCCCCTGTGTCTGCAGGTGCTCATGAGAATCTATGCCTCTTGCAGACGAAACGTGACCGTGTCAAACAATGGCGCAAGAAGCATGCAGTGTGGTTTGACGACAGATTAGCGTCGGAACCTCTGCAAATAAAACAGCCTCTGTTACACAAGAGCGTTCTCAAGGGAAGCAACCCGGGCTGCGAGAAATAGAACCTGCAGGATGTTGATGCATTGCTCCATACAGCTGGTATCATGCGACAAGGACAGTCACAGTCTTCTGACCTCACGCTCAATATATATATATATATATATATATATATATATATATATATATATATATATATATATATATATATATATATATATATATATATATATATATATATAATTGCACTCGGCCTGTGACTGAGTTGTGATTATCAAAAAGAGAAAGCGATAGTCAATTTATAATGACGATGATGACGATGACGACGATGATGATGATAATAATAATACTAATACTAATAATATACTACTACTAATAATAATAATAATAATAATAATAATAATAACAATAATTATAATTATAATTATAACTTTGGTTTATATTTTAACCTAACCCTTTGGCTGTCGGCAGCACATTTTATCCTGGTGATTCCTGTAGGAATCACCCCGACCAATGCGCTGCTAACAGCCGCGGGTTAAAATGATTGTACTATGCTAAACTGAAAAAGAAATCATACAGACGGAATTGTTCGTTGATTGACGTGACGGTATTCGCCTCTCCAATCTACTGCGCATTATTAAGAGAGGATGTTGGTATTTGTCTACACACTGTTGATTTGCACTGGTGATTTACATAACTGTTAATTTGTACTTTTATTCGATCGTTACAAAATACAGGAAGTGTGATTCCGCATGGACTTTAAATAGCTGCTTTGCTGGGATCCGAGAAAGACACTCTTCTTCCCCCAGGAGGTATACGGACCCACGACGCTACACACAACATCATGCAGACATGATGCATACAACATCATGCAGTCAGTCGCCGAACGCTACTGCTGTCAAGAAAACAAACAAACAAACAAACAAACAAACAAACAAACAAACAAACAAACAAACAAACAACTATCTGGCCACATAGTTCTCTCATAAAGTAGCCCTTACTTACGTTTTTCTGATACTGAAAACAAAACAACGAAACCCCCAAGCAGCCAACCAAATAAATAAGTAAATAAATAAATAAATAAATAAATAAATGAAACAATTAATAGATAAATAAAAAAACAATGAATAAATAAAGAAATAAATACAGTCTATTTCGCTTTTAACGAGGTCGGACTGATATAACAAATGTCGGATATATCAACACTTTTTGAGAGGTCCAGACACCATTTTTTCTTTAAATTACTTCACTCAGCAACAAACAAACAAACAAACAAACACACAAACAAACAAACAAACAAACACACAAACAAACAAGCAAAAACAAAATACACTTCGGATATAGCAACAAGAAAATGTAGGTCCCCTGGCGATTTGTTATATCCGGAGTTTACTGTATATAAATGGATCCAGCAAGAGGCACTGATCCTCATGAGCCCCCGCAGTTTGCGGGGGCTCATGGGCATCTGTGCCTCCAGCGTATGGATGGACCTTGTTGGATCAGAGCTGTTGGTCCACGGAGACAGAAAGAGCGACTGCGGCCGTGATGGTGGTGTCTGTGTGCACCTGCCGGTAAGATCACTGCCACTGCCCATTACTTTTACGTGTTGACGAGTGCAGTGCTAATTAGTACAAGCTGTAGTAGGCAGTATAACTGTCTCGGCTCTCTGCATCTGTACACAGCACCGTTACTAAGCATTCATCCAGCTACACCCCCAACCCCACCCGCACCCAAACCTCCATTCCCAATCCCCTCTTCCTGATCTCTGTAAGAAGTACGGATTCAGGTTTTCAGTTTTCTTAGGCGCAACAAAATCCTCAAACTTGTTTTAGTTATACTGACGAGCAAAATAAATGCGACATTTTTGGAATCATCGGAAACACTTTAGTGTTTCAGATGATTCCAAAAATGTCGCATTTCTTTTGCTCGTCAGATTATAACGTAGGCAGTGTCGAAAGCCAGTCAATATCTGCCCCGACAAAGGATAATGAGCCCATTTTTGTGAAAGAGAAGAAACCATCAGAGAGAAAGAAAAAAAAAACCGCTTAGAAATGACAGTCACAACACAATTTATTAATGTTTTGATATTTTTGAATTAAAAAAATAGACAAACAAACAAGTATACAATTCAGTCGCTACTTATCTTGCGAGGGCGAAGAAGCACTGCAGTGCCAACTGACGGATGTGACGTAGAACAAAAAAAAGAAAAAAAAAAAAAAAGAAAAGAAGAAGAACAAAAGCGTGTTTCTTTCTCCATCGGGCTCTTCTCTGCTTTTCACACTCTTTGGCAGTCAGCTTTTTGGTCTGGATTTCATGTTTGTGAAAGCAATATGTTAACTGTATTACAATTAAAAAAAAAAAATTGCTGTCTTTGGTCTCACAGGGCGAGATATCTCAAAATGTTATCCAGACACTGTAAAATGATTGACCGTTGAGCTTGTAAAATACAACAAACAACAAAGAAAGGAACACGCTGCAGGAAGCCAGGGACAACACGGTTTACTTGAACTTGAGGTTCACTTCACGTTAACCCCTTTCTTGCCACTGTACGTGTATTTTTGTTTCTGAAATCTTCGTTCATTCAATGAACAAAAGCCAAAACCGTTCAAGAAACATGGATACAAACTGGTCTCAGTCGCCAAGAGGCATAGATCCTCATGAGCACCCGCAGTCGCGGGGGCTCATGAGGATCTATGTCTCTTGCGGTTGGATCATGTTCACTTTTTCTCGGCAGTGAAGGGTAAGAGCCATTCGGTTATTTGTAACAGTCCATACAGTTTTTCTTTACATTTACACAGCAATAACACAGCTCTGTGCTGTACACGGCTTCCACGTAGCAATAACACCAGCACACGAAACTGTCATCATGATCATACCTAATTCATTTAGTTGGAAATAAGCCGCCATGAGATGGCCTCAGTCGCCTGCTCGGCGGTAAACCCAAGTAACTAGCTAACTGGAAATAAGCTGGAGTGGAGAAGACTTTAGTCGAACTCACGCTGGTTTTCTCCCTCGATTCGCTACCGCTGTACAGGTTGCTGTACAGCGGTAGCGAATCGAGGGAGAAAACCACTGTGTGCAGTAGAGTTTAGGGGTAGGTGGGGGGGTGGGGGTGGAGGAAGTGGGGGGGGGGGGGGAGGGGGAGCAGACTATAACGACTGACATGGTAATATTTTAGCTATTCCAACTCCAAATCTATCTACGCATCCTTTATTTAGGCCTACTGCTTATTCACACTGGCGTAGAAACCACCCTTGCCCACCCACCCAA
Organism: Semisulcospira habei; assembly: GCA_036245525.1. NCBI lineage: Eukaryota > Metazoa > Mollusca > Gastropoda > Semisulcospiridae > Semisulcospira > Semisulcospira habei. Next base: position 150,010,227 of record BTPG01000006.1, read on the forward strand.
TCCCTTCCTCCTACTGTTTGACATTTTGGAGGCTGAAGAATAACATGTCAGACACCCTGGTTAACCCACCCCACCCGTCCATCCCTACATCCCCCACTGAAAAATATCTTTCTAGGACACTGATTCAGGATTAAAAGTTTATAAGTAAAGTTTGGACACACCACACTTGTTAACATACTCAGCCCTGACGCGTTACAGCAGGAGATGGGTCGACCATGATAATTTAAGGGTAGTGCCAGATTAGCTTGGTGCCTGTCGGCGCCAAGCTAACCTGGCAATACCCTTGAATTATCATGGTCGATCCATCTTCTGCAACAGGTGCATAGTCGTTAGATGACGCTTCCAAAATTTGGGAAATACGTGCGCCGGGCTAAATGAGTTAACCCCTCAACAATACATAGCGGACCGAGGGAGGAAAGCAGTGTGAAGAGATGGCACTATATCAAACCACCAGCGAGACTGGCTTTGATTGTGACTGGCGAAGAGAGAGCAGTCAAAACAAAGTATCATCCCTCCTCTTCTGCAACCACTCTTCGCGAATCAGCCGCTAAACCCAGAAAAACCCTGCAACTGTGGAGGTGAGACACGACGTATCTCTATACCAGAAAATAAGCAGAGATCTGTTCTCACGAGCCCGTGCAGGCTGAAGGGGCCCATGAGAATCTACACCTATTTCAGAGGGAAGGGTCAGGTACAAATGTTTTATGCTGCAGGGGTGGGTAATTAAAGTGCCAGTGTTTACGCGGACACTCTCATCTGCCGTTATTTGGAGGCACAACAAGCCAGTCCATCTGCGAGAGTCCAACCATCTGCAAAAGGCATAGATTCTCATGCGCCCCTGCTTCTGCAGTGGCTCATGAGAATCTACGCCTTTTGCTGTAAATGTGCCGCATTTACTTGCATCTATTGTTATCGCTCGGCAATAGCTGGTAGTGTTTAAAGAGGTTTGTTTTTTTTTACCTATGAGTAATATAGAGTAATTAGAACACTTAAAAATATGTTATTAAATGTTATTTTTACCGTCGAGCTATAGTGTTTCATCATTTTCAACATGTGTTCTTCAAACGGGATCCGAAACACAGTGTCAAGTCTGTACTGTTATCTGCAAACACAAGAGACAAGATGAGCACTACACTGGTAGTCTCCCTCGATTCGCTGCCGCTGGTCGACGGCAGCGAATCGAGGGAGACAACCAGTGTGTAAGAGCACTATACTCTGCCAAAGTTTCTCTCCCCCCCCCCCCACCCCCCATCCCATCATTCATCCACCACCTCTATCGCCCCCCCCCCCCCCCCCCTTCTGACTTCATCCCACATTTGCGGTCATCTCAAAACTAGCAAATAAATGTGTTCGTAAAATGTCAATTTTTAAAATAAACATTTCCAAAATGAGCATTTTTAGAATCAAATGTTTTACAAAACCGACCTTCCCCCGTCCATCTGCCCTCCTCCCTCCTTACCTCACCTTACCTCCCCCCCCCCCCACCCCGCCTCCACCACTACCCGCACACACCTCATGATGCTATTAATCTCTTGAGTAGCGAAATTGATGAGGGTCAAGAGTCTGAAGGGGCTCTCTGGGGGTTGTTATGGCAGGGGAGAGGGCGGTTACGAAGATTACATAGCCGTAACGTCATGATCGCCTCCCGCTCTTGGCCTCCCAAGTGGTCGCTACTTATTTTATTCATCCCGAGTCCGAAAAGCTCACTCGTTGGCAATGGATCAGCAAAGATAGCTGACATGATACACATGATAGTGCCTGATTAGCGCGATAGTGCTTAACTGATCAGCATGGCGCCCCTCCTGATACGCTGTCTTGCACGGTCAAAGTCGAGTCAGTCACTAGCAGACGTTCGGAAATCAGAAGTAGATCAAAATTACACGGTCTTCTGCGAAAACAGTGGATTAAGTTGTGTACTGGCCAAAATTGGTTGAGGGTCGGACAGAAGATCTTTTGCTCTCTGTATTAACTCATTCTACCCCAGACACACCACAGCAAGATATATATCGACCATGATAGTTCAAGGGTGATGCCAGAATAGCTTGGCGCCTGTGGGCGCCAAGCTGTTCTGGCATCACCCTTGAACTATCATGGTCGATCTGTGTCCTGCACTGCAGTGCAGCCTTCAGAAGACAACGGTCGCAAAATTTGGGAATTTCGGTCTGGTACAGTGAGTTAAGTGGCTTTAGCTTTGATCCCCGAAGCGCCAACACTACTAAGAATAAGACGAACCGGTAATTAAAGCACAACGTTTGAGCTATCACGGTTGATTCATCTTCCGCAGTCAGCACTAGAATAAAATAGTTCTGAGGCCGCAACTCTATCGCAGACTTGTTGTGCAGTATAGGCCACTACGATAAGTGGTGTACACTTGTAGATGCTGTCTGCTGCCCTGTTCGTGCTTCCGAGGTTCAAGCCCCGATCCTTTCCTCCGCATGTGGTAAAAAGTGGATTCTTATCTCTAGGCAAGAGGCATAGATTGTCATGACAATCTGTGCCTCTTGCAGACTCAGTGAAGAAGATGGCAGAGGGACTACACCGCAATGATGGATGTGCGTCCGGTGTATAGGTAGATCAGTCTGGTCAAGGTACCTGGACCAGTAATCAGATCTGCCAAAAGGTGTTACGGAATTAGCCTTGAGAGCTCGGCTAGACTGATCTCGCTCTCTCTCTCTCTCTCTCTCTCTCTCTCTCTCTCTCTCTCTCTCTCTCTCTCTCTCTCTCTCTCTCTCTCTCTCTCAATCTCGCCCTCTCTGGTCATTTTAACCCATTCAGCCCTGACGCAATACAGCAGGAGATGGGTCGACCATGATAATTCAAGGGTAGTACCAGATTAGCTTGGCGCCTGTCGGCGCCAAGCTGTCTATCTATCTATCTATATCCCGTAGTCTTGCCGACCGTTGGGGCACCACTGATGACTTGGCAACCAGCTCCCTCCATTCCACTCTGTTCTCTGCCATTCTTAGCGTATCGCCCAGCCTCAGTCCTGTCCACTCTGAGATATTGTCCTCCCATCTTTTCCTCTATCTTCCTCTCCTTCGTCCTCCTTGCACAGTGCCCTGCAGGATTGTTTTGGCAAGCCTTGTTGAACGCGTGACATGCCCATACCACTTCAGTTTGCGTTTTTTCACAATGGCTAATAGGTCTTCATAGGGCCCGATGGCTTGCCTGATTCTGCTTCCCACTTCCTCGTTCGTGATGTGATCTCTGTATGAAATGCCAAGCAGCCTTCGAAAACATCTCATTTCAGTGGCTTGTATCCTCCTTTCAAGGTCTGCTGTTAGGGTCCATGACTCGCAGGCATACAAGAACACTGAGATGACTAAGGAGCGCATCAGTCTGATCTTGGAGCAGAGTGTGATGTTTCTGTCCTTCCATATGGTCTTCAATCTTGTCAGTGCTGTTGTTGTCTGCGCAATCCTGGACAGTATTTCTGGTTTTGATCCCTCATCTGTCTCAATGGCTCCTAAAAATTTGAATTTATTAACTGTTTCCAGTTTTTGGCTTCCAATCATGACGTCAGTGCCAATGCCACTGGTGTTATTTGTCATCAGTCTGGTCTTCTCTGCACTGATTTCCATCCCATACGCAATGGCTGTACTGTCCAGCTTCTCCACCAGCTGAGCTAGCTCCTTCTCTGTTCCTGCAAGGCCATCAATGTCGTCCGCAAAGCGCAAGTTTGTGATTGTTCTGCCTCCAATACTGACAGTTCCTTCATGATCTTTCAGAGCGTCTGTCATGATTCTTTCCAGGAAGATGTTGAAAGAGTAGGTGAGAGCAAGCAGCCTTGTCTGACTCCGATTGTAGTCATAAACCAGTTTCCTATTTTGCCGTTGAAGCAGACTGCGCTAGTGGCCTTGTTGTAAAGGTTTGCTATGACTTTGATCAGGTTGGCATTAATGTTGTATAGCTTCATGGTGGACCAAAGGGCTGCATGCCACCCCCTGTCAAACGCTTTCTTAAAATCTACAAAGACATGATAGAGGTCTTGCTGGCGCCAAGCTAATCTGGCACTACCCTTGAATTATCATGGCCGATCCATCTCCTGCAACAGGTGCATAGTCGTTAGATGACGCCTCCAAAATTTGGGAAATGCGTGCCTCGGGCTGAACGAGTTAATGAAGTAGAACACAACACTGACCGACAGAAAAAGTAACCTGCCCGCAACGGCCAAGCCGACGGCTTCATGAACCGAAAAATCACCCAGAGACTGTGGCCACCCACAAATACAACCATCAGGACATGACAGTAAATCGTGACCAAGACAGTAAATTTTGAGTGGAGACTTTGTGTGGAGGAGACCAAAGACAGACAGACTGAAGAAAGAAGCCGATAGTCTCTCGTCCCGCGTCTAACATCTTCAAGAGACATAGAACTTCATGAACTCTTCCAGTCGCAGGGCACATGTTAGTGAGACTACGAATCTTGCTGTAATTAAGGGATCGGACTTGTTCACCTACAGCCATATCAGTCTCAGACGGTTCATAGTCATCAAGGATCTAACCTAACTAGGCGGCACAGCGTTCCCAGTTCCCAACAGACTCTTTCTATCTCCAACAGGCATAGATTCGCATGTGCCCATGCATTTGTATGGGCTTATGAGAATCTTTGCCTGTTGATGGAAAAGAACGGGCATATTTACGCCCACAGCATCAGCATCAGGTTCCCTTAGAAGCAAGAAGCAATACCAATTGGATGGGCTGAAAGAGACGCGCCCAAAACCAACGAAGCGTGGTAAAATAGTACTTTACAGTGCAGCACCGTGACGACTCGTGCCCGATGAGGCGTGACGACTGCTGATGGTTTTGTCATCAGTGACGTAACCGCAGTCTGCAAGTTGCACCGTCACGGTCAGGTTTCGGTCATTGCTAATGGCAGGAAAGGATGGCCTGGGATTTATGTGTGTGCTGGTCTGTAGTTTCTGATCTGACGGATTTAAGTCATAAAGTCCAAAATCACATACCAGCATGCATTTGCTATTCAGTCATAAACGTATCTGCTCGATCTACGTGAACATTCTCTTAGGCAGCAACTTGTGTTTGCATCCAAGTAAGCAAGTGGCCTCGGGCCCACGACTGTAGGAGATAATGAAAATCTCCGCCTTATCCCCATTAGCAAGACGTCTTCGGGTCCATGACATGGATCCGAAGACGTCTTGCTAATGGGGATTAGGCCGAGATAATCATTATCTTCTACAGACGCAGGATCTTATGAGAGGAAAAGACATATTGTTATGACACTCGGAAAAATATATATCTCAGTCTAGCCAAAAATCGGGCCCATTAACACCCTTCGAATGAAGAATGTTAATGGATTGATGGATGGAAGGATCGACAGACATACGGACGGACAGAAGGACGAATGGGATGGATAGATGGATTGATGGATGGATGGATGGATGGATGGATCTTGGTGTTAGCTGACTGCTCCCTGAGTTCCGGACTGAAGGACCTATTGCACAATGTACAGCTTAGTGAATTTTATCATTTAAATTCAACGTTGTGTAAATCCAACTAAAAGGAAACACGATTGTTTGGGGGTTGTGATCGTATTAAAACAACAACAAGAGCAACACCAACAACACCAACAACAACATGATACCATGACAGGAAATCCTGTCTGGTCTTGCGGGAATTTTAACAATCCTCACTTAGTCTAAGAATTAATCACTATTCACTCACTACGTCTGAAAACAATGGGAACGCTCTCTTCCTGCAAGAGGAGCAGGTTCTCACGAGTCCGTGCGACTGCAGGAGTATATGAGGTTCTATGCACCTAACTCACGAAAAAGGTTGATTTAGACAAACCAGTGAAAAATGTCATTTGTTTCCAGTGTGAGTATATAATGTCGCGACTGAAGTTGTAATCTCTGTCACACAATGCAATACAAAGCAGATAATGCCAACAGTCTGGCTGTCTAATTTAACTCATTTAAGGAATCCCGCATCAATAGCTGCAGAAGCGTCGTACAGCGTTGCCGTTGGCAACGCTATACGACACTGTCGCAGCTATTGACGCGGGGCTTCTAATCACGCCTAACCTTCCGACACAACCCTCCAGTACATGAGGATGGTTTTCGGCCTAGACTGAATCTAAAAGATTACCTCATTGGAGACGTACCGTATACGGATACGCTGCGATTCGCCTCGTATCCGTATACGGCACGTCTCCAATGAGTTAAATTAGTACTAACGCTTTACGTATACTACATGTTCTTATAACTCTCTACTCTAGCATAGTAGTCCACCAAATATGTTTTCCTCCACGAATAAATATACTGAAAGGTACAACTGAGAAATGTGATGTTATCGGAATCATTGGACAATGTCAGTGCTTTCGATGAGGTGATCACGAACCATTTATGCAAGAACATAAACACAAGCAGAACACAGGTATCACCACCAACAACATGTAATAATAACAATATAACAACAACAGCAAATAATAATAATAATAATAATAATAATAATTATGATGATTATCATCATATTGATGATGATAATAATAATAATAACGACGAAGACGAAGATGATGATGATGATGACGATTACTATGATGATGATAATCATAATAATCACTTTTCAGAAATAAAACAAGCTCAAAGCAATGATACAAAGGTCTACAGACGCATGTTCAACGCATAAGCAAATCAGTCACAGAGGATGCTGCATTACAGCTGCCAGACCAACAGTATCTGTAAGATCGTATTTCGTATCCTCATACAGCATCGGATCTACTGTTAAGGTCCACAGAGGGCATAAATAAACACTGTGTATCGAGTTTATTTTGACAATACATGCAGCAGTAATTAACAGCACACACGAGAATAGTCTCATCAAATGTGTGCTGGTCTGTGATTATGGACCTTACGGCTTCAGGCCGTAAGTCCAAAATCACGGACATGCACACACTTCATTTTGTGATCGATGCGCAGTTGTGGGCTGATCTGTGATTTTGAACCTTACTGCCTGCAGCCGTCAGCTCATGGCCTTAGTCGCCTGCTCGGCGTTAAACCCAAATAACTAACTAACTCCAAACCAAAGCAGCACACACCTTGTATATCTGCCCTGCGTAGACAAAAGCGAGCCCGTTTTTCAGAAAATCGAGAAATTCATTATATTACCACGAAAATCTCGCCTTTCGCGCAAATAACTGATTTGTCTTGTGTCTTCACGGGGTCCAGAAATCTGTCGAACTCGGCTTCCATCTGCACTTGAGAAAGCACAGATCCTCGTGACCCATCCAACAGGCAGGGATCTAACGCACTCAATGGCAGGACTCTAGGCCTATTTACCTCTACGTAATCTTCTTGTCTTAGTTCATGGCCGAATCTGAACTTTCGGTCGATATGATAAGGAAGACAAAAGGTCTCTGTGGACGTCTATGGCCCTTCGAGGCCGGATTGAGACACTAGCCTTACGCCAGACTCGGGAAAAACAGACGCGGACAGAGTGTGCTGGTCTGTGATTTTGGACCTTACGGCTTCCAGCCGTAAGGTCCAAAATCACAGACATCACACAAATAGTGCTAGAGCCGCAACACGTCAGTGGTAACAGGAGGAAAAGGACTCAATAAGGATTATGTATATATATCAAGAGGCACATGCACATGTGTATAATATCCATCTTAGCCCCTGCAAAGTCAGCTAGTGCATTTGAAGGTCTGTGTTTCCTGAAATAGTCTGAGGACGCTTTAGTGACTGAGAGCAGTGGCTATATAGTCCTTACGTTGTTATTTTCGTATTTGACTTGACCACGATAACATTCTACTACATGGGAGACTTTGAAACAACAAAATGACTATCTTGATGGGGGAAGCAGGCAGAGGTTTAGTCAGTGCATATCGCTGGGTTCAGTTCTAGCAATACAGAATTGTGTTGCGCGGTATAACCTGTCGGTTAGGTTTAACCCCTTTGAGTCGTGCCGCATCCAGATACGCGGCATAAAGCCGCGTATCCGGATGCAGCACGTCTCGAATGTGTTAAGCTTCCGATTATTCCTCCTATGTTACACGCATTTGTGAAAATTTAACGCCGTGTTAGCAACGAAAACTGTTTCAATCATGCCCATCTAGCAACGAAGACTGTTTCACGTCGATTTAAGGGGCACTTCAATATGGCCGATGTCTACCAACAAGAGGAACAGATTCTCATGCTTGAGCTTATCAGAATGTCCGTCAGTCTCTCAGTTGAATAGGCCTGTTATGTTGTACTGAACGGGTGACCTGTTACATCAGTTGGAAAACTTGGCAAAAGGTTCCAGAGGCATGATATCGTAACGCAATGACCAACACATGCGGCAAAACGTATGCTGCAACATCGTGGGAATTCGCACCTTTTCAAAAGACGCCGCCAGTGTTGTTTCTATATCACGTGACTTGCATAATTATATATATATATATATATATATATATATATATATATATATATATATATATATATATATATATATATATATATATATATATATATATATATATATATATATATATATATATATAACACCGCATAAGTCGTCATCAAAGATAGGACCCGCTTGTATCATAGACCTAAACCACACAGATGGCTATCTCAGCATTGGCCTTATTGGCAAGCGGCACAGATGATCATATGCCTCTACAGTTGCAGAGGTTCATGCAAACCCAGGCTTTTGATATTGGTGTTCAGTCCCAGTCTAGCAAAGGTTCTTGGGCCCACGAAGGCCGCAATGGGCCCGCGCACGGCTGTGCGCGGGCCCACTGCGGCCGTCGTGGGCCCAAAGATGTTTTGCTACGTGGAGGGGGGGGGGGGTGAGTCTTTGATGAAGGAAGTCGTTGGGTTTTATTCCGATACTGACAATCTGGGTTTGTCATTACGCTAAACGTAATACAGCACTGGGAGATATTCATTTCGCCCTAACAAACAATCATACCTCAAATGAGTAACAGATCTTCGATCAGTCTGAAGAACAGCAGGAGTTACTTTCGGTGAGAGAGAGAGAGAGAGAGAGAGAGAGAGAGAGAGAGAGAGAGAGAGAGAGAGAGAGAGAGAGAGAGAGAGAGAGAGAGAGAGAGAGAGAGAGAGAGAGAGAGAGAGAGAGAGAGAGAGAGAGAGAGACCTGCAAGCAAACGATGTGAAGTATCACAGTGCAGGGGCCGCGTTGAATCTATCGCTTGCCGACTGGACGGACAAAATTAATAGGCTTCGTTGACTCTAAACTCTAAAGACGCAGACACATGGGTTGAACAACGTGTGCGATTGAAATTACATCGTGCTGCGTGACTGAATGTTTGTCTCGGCCAAACATTAACTCATTCGAGACGTGCCGCCTCCGGATACGCGGCATACGCCACTTATCCGGAAGCGGCACGTCTCGAAGGAGTTAAACCCCTCACTGCCCGTGGGCGCACTGAGATTGTGTTTTTTTAGATCATGGTACCTTCAAACTAAAAGATCGTTGACCGTCAAAGGAACATGCATACAAAATGGTTTCAGCATAAGGCATAGATCCTCATGAGCCCCCGCAACTGCTGGGGCTCAGGAGGATCTACACCTCTTGCAGTTGGGTGCTGTTTATCTTTTCTCGGCAATGAAAAGGTTACAAGGTTGGGCGACGGCTCAAAGCAGCAGTGATGATCTCCGTAACTGGAGAAACAACTATCGCTTGATCCACCTTCAAACATACGTATAATAAACAGCAGCTTAGCATCCGATCCACATCATTATTTTTTCAGATGTATCAAATGACGTGGGGGTAGGGGCATGCGTTTTAAGGAAAGAATGAGAGAATTAATGTTAATTCCGACTTAAAATCTCTGCCACTTGAGTATACTGTTAACCTGTTCTTTCCTTTCTGAATGCTCACTTCCTTAGTGTGGGAGTTAGGAACTCCGGACACCAGAACCGCCCCTGAAAAGTAGTTTTACCTTGGTCTTGTTACAGGACTGTGAAAATCCCAACAAAGAACGAAACAAACTTAGAAAGGGAAATTACAACACAATATCTTTCCTAGCTGGTATATTCTTTGCAGTTTACGAGTCGGCAGTCAACCTTTGGTCTGAATATTTTTTTTTTATATCGGATTCGGCGCGTACAGGCGCTGAATGAGGCCCTACCAAACTCATTTTTTGTAGCTCCTTTACTGTCAGCTGCTCTTGGCTTGACTTCGCGAACGAAGATTTTATAGGAGTTGCCCGCCACGACGTCTGCAGGCTTGTTCGTGGCTGCGGAGGCCAATCCGAGACAGGCAGGTTCGACCGCAGTGGCTGCAGGGGAAGGTATGGCCAGGGTTCTGAGCTGCGGCATCTCTGTTTTTTCTCCTGAGCCGCTTGTCCTTAAGGCTAGCTCTGTGAGAGTCCTCAAAGGAGACAGCTGCCTTGTAAATGGTGGAGCGCCAGGTGTCACGGTCCGCAGCAAGCGAAGACCACTGGTGGTGGTCGATTTGGCAGGCACTAAGTGACTTCTTGAGACAGTCTTTGTATCTCTTCTTTGGTGCCCCTCTGTCACGGTGTCCAGTAGCAAGCTCGCCGAACAGGGTGATCTTTGGTAGGCGATGATCCTCCATCCTGGAGACATGCCCCGCCCAGCGGAGCTGTGTCCGCAGCAGCAAAGCCTCGATGCTCACAGTTTCAGCCTGTTCAAGGACCTCGACGTTGGTGACATAGTCACTCCAGTGAATGCCCAGGATGGTACGCAGGCAGCGCTGGTGGAAGCGTTCGAGGAGTCGTAGTTGGCTGCGGTAGAGGGCCCAGGACTCGGAACCATACAGCAGGGTGGGGAGGACCACAGCTCTGTACACGCTGATCTTGGTGCCTGTTTTCAGCTGTTGATTGTGCCACACCCGCTTGAAAAGTCGCCCGAAAGCGCTGTTCGCTTTTGCCAGCCTGCTGTCAAGCTCCTTGTCCAGCTTGGCGTCCGACGTGATAATGCAGCCAAGGTAAGTAAACTGGTGCATTGACTTTAGTTCAGACTCGCCAATGGTGATGTGAGGAGGGCGATACACTGTCTTGGGTGCCGGCTGATGGAGGACCTCTGTCTTTTTCAGACTGACCTCGAGTCCAAAGAGCTGGGCAGCATCTGCGAAGCAAGACGTGATGCGCTGCAGGGCTCTCTCTGTGTGTGCAACGAGGGCAGCATCATCAGCAAAAAGCAGCTCACGAATCAGTTGGTCTAGGGTTTTCGTGTGGGCCTGCAGTCGTCTGAGGTTGAACAGGCTGCCATCGAGACGATACCTGATGTATACTGCATCGTCATCATCGAGGTCCACTGTGGCCTGCTTCAACATCATGCTAAAAAAGATGGTGAAGAGGGTCGGTGCCAGCACGCAGCCCTGCTTTACGCCGTTGAGAATGGGGAATGGTTCTGAGAGGTCATTGTTGAGTCTGACCTGGCCTTGCTGGTCCTCGTGTAGCTGGACAATCATGTTGAGGAACTTTGGGGGACAGCCAAGTCGCTCCAGGATCTGCCACATGCCTTGCCTGCTCACAGTGTCGAACGCTTTTGTTAGGTCGACAAATGTTACGTACAGCCCTTTGTTCTGCTCGCGGCACTTCTCCTGTAGCTGTCTCAGCACAAAGACCATATCGGTGGTGCTCCTGTTTGCTCTGAAGCCACACTGGCCCTCTGGGAGGTGGTCTTCAGCGATGGCAGGTACCAGCCGATTCAGGAGCAGCCTTGCAAGGATTTTCCCAGCAATGGACAGCAGGGTAATTCCCCGATAGTTGGAACAGTCAGACTTCTCGCCTTTGTTCTTGTACAGGGTGATAACGACTGCATCACGGAGATCTTTTGGTAGTGTTCCTTCCTCCCAGCAGCAGAGGAAGAGGTCATGGAGCTTGTTGTGCAGTGCTGTGCCTCCATGTTTCCAGATCTCTGGCGGTATTCCATCAATGCCTGCTGCTTTGCCACTCTTGAGCTGGTGGATGGCTGTGAGGGTCTCTTCAGCGGTGGGCGGTTCGTCCAATTCAACCTTTACTGGGAGGTGTGGGATTTGTAGGACGACTGCTTCTTGAACAGTGCGCTCAGCGCTGAAGAGGCTCTGAAAGTATTCCGACCAGCGGTTCAAGATGGAGGTATTATCTGTGAGGAGTGCCTGGCCATTCGCGCTTCGCAGGGGACTTTGTACCAGGTGCCTGGGGCCATACACTGCTTTCAGTGCTTCGTAGAAGCCCCTGTAGTCACCATTGTCAGCGCAAAGCTGGGTCCTCTGTGCAAGTCTGGTCCACCACTCATTCTGGAGATCTCTGAGCTTGCGCTGGAGACTGCTGCAGACGAGGCGGAAGGCAGACTTCTTCACAGGGCAGGAAGGCTGGGCTAGGTGGGCCTGATGGGCGGCTCTTTTTTTTGCTAGGTGTTCCTGGATCTCTACATCGTTTTCGTCAAACCAGTCTTTGTTCTTCTTTCTGGCGAAACCCAAGACTTCTGCAGAGGATTTTGCAATAGCAGTTTTCAGTTGTTCCCAAAGTGTTTCAGGGGAGGAGTCTACTGGGTCCGCTGTGTCTTTGAGCCTGCGCTGTAAATCTGTCTGAAAGGCAGCTTTCACATCGTCACGCTGAAGGCTGGCAACATCAAGCTTTTTCTTGGGGGGCCCCCATTTCTTGGGTTTTGGCTTGAAGTGGAGCCTGAGTTTGCAGCGGACAAGGCGGTGGTCAGTGTGGCACTCTGCGCTGGGCATCACTCTGGTGAGGAGGACGTCACTGCGGTCCCTCTGACGCACTAGGACATAGTCGATAAGGTGCCAGTGTTTGGAGCGAGGATGCATCCAGGTGGTCTTTCGACTGTCCTTTTGCTGAAAAGTAGTGTTGGTGATGACCAGTTGCTGCTCCGCACAGAACTCCAACAGTAGGCGGCCATTGTCATTGCAGTTCCCCACGCCATGCTTGCCGAGGACTCCTTTCCAGGCTTCAGAGTCCTGGCCCACTCTGGCGTTGAAGTCGCCAAGGATGATGACTTTGTCGTCTGCAGGTGTACTCTGTAGGAGGCTGCGCAGGTCAGTGTAAAACTTGTCCTTTTCAGCAGGCTCTGCCAGGAGGGTTGGGGAGTACACACTGAGAAGGGTGACGTGTTGCTGGTGTCTCAGTGGGAGGCGCATGGACATGATGCGGTCTGAGTGGCCCGTTGGTAGGTTTTCCAGCTTAGTCGCAATGGACTGCTACGATATAAGTGATTCCCATAGCAGAATCAGAACATTGAATCAGCTGCTACGATATAAGTGATTCCCATAGCAGAATCAGAACATTGACAATAGGTTGCGCCCAGCGCCGGATCAATCAGTTTTCAAGGGGGGAGGGGGGTGCTCACCTTTTATTTTTTTCTATTGCCAGGGTCTAGTATATATCAAAACACCACAACCGAAACTGTTGTGTTCTTCTGACGTTTTTGAAAGTTTCTAAATGGTGCTATGTACGGCACTGAAACACAGGCGTTACAACTCAATTTTAAACACACTTATTTATAGTGTTTGATGCCAGCCGAGGGGGTGGGGGGCTGCTGTAGTTCCAAAGCACCCCCTGGATCCGGCCCAGATTGCGCCCTTAACCAATTCAGCCCTGACGCATTACAGCAGGAGATGGGTCCATCATGATAATTCAAGGTTAGTGCCAGATTAGCTTGGAACCTGTCGGCGCCAAGCTAATCTGGCACTGCCCTTGAATTATCATGGTCGATCCATCTCCTGCAACTGGTACATAGTCATTAGATGACACCTCCAACATTTGGGAAATACGGCAGTCGGCCGGCTGAATGAGTTAATGTGGTGTAGAAAAGTGTTCCTTAGGAAAAAGCGTTGTGCGCTCCGATCAGTGTTAAATGGCCTATAACCCCGTGCGAGCTTGAGGCATATATTGCCTTGCTACACGTCTCGCTGTTTGTGGTGTTTTAAACATCTCAGTCTTGCCGCTCCATAGCCTTTGGGGATTCAACCTACGCTAAATGTGTTTCCCTACTGGCGCGACGATATACCCGGCAGAGAGAAATTACACGCGTAAACTTTACCAGTTAGTGACCACAGGCCCTCATGAGTTTCAGCGGCCTGATTCGGTCTCTGGCTTATGATTTTTAGATCTATGCCACTTTCAGATAAACGCCCGTCGGCTGAGGGAAGGATAAAGAGTTCTGGTTTGAGGATCAACATATCGGTGCGCTCCATTTGCAACAGTTTACCGTAATGGCGGATCGAGCCAACACACGTGCACAAAACGCCTCATTGCTCCAGTAATGTCAACTTTTGGGACAGTCCCTCACTGGGTCGCCATCGTCTTCAAGAGGCATGGATTCTCATGAGCCCCTGCATCCGCAGGGGCTCACGAGAATCCTTGCCTCTTGCTGTTGAAGAGACGCGCTCGATTTGCATCAAAAACCGAGGGAGTCCATGGAAATGCTGTTCCACGGTTGTCGGGGGAAAATATAGACGGGAACATCTTACAACTCTGTTTGTGAAGTTGTCAAATTTTCGTAAAACGTTTTTCAGATTGTTTACGTTCACGCCGAGGTTATGTAAAGAAAGGTTATGGCTGTATGGATAGACACGCGACGTTGAAGGGCGGAAGATATGGGCGGGGGCGGGGCGAGGGGTGGGGGGGTGGGGGGGTGGGGGTGGGGAAGGAGAGACAGAGGAGGGAGGCGACCGTCGTGTACGAATGTGGAAATGAATGGAGAGAAAAGGGATCCCATTCAAAGCCTTGCGACGTGACATGCAATGTGTTATTATCATCAATCGTGTGCTGCTCTGAGATTTTGCACCTTACGGCTTTCAACCGTAAGGTCGACAATCCCAGAACAGCACAACAATTATAATACAACATGTAATAATCCGAGGTTCAAATACCATGGCACACAGGAAGCACGGTAACTGAGCAGCGTTCGAAGTATTCGCCTCATATTTTGTCTTCGCATGGCTTACATACAAAATATTATGCCTGACTGAAGAGATCTGAAGAAGCAGACGCAAACGTGAAAGAACAAAGTCTCTGTAACCACCAGTACAGGTTCGAAATTTTATTCATAAACAATAGAATGTCATCTCCAGTCATTTTTCATGCAAACTGCATGTAAACGTGGACATTAGTTTTGATGTCCGAAATTTCAAAGCGGTGTGCGGCATTTTATTAAAGGATGATGGCACTTTCATAACAAAAAGAAGTACTGTGTGCGGTATTTCAATGATGATGATGATGATGATGATGATGATGATGATGATGATGATGATGACACTTGCATAACAAAAGATTGAGGTTTAAGAAGAACCTATGGAGAAGAAAAAATTCCTTAAAAAAAAAGGTAAGAAGGTTTTACAGATAGGGATCAGTTACCTCGTGTGGGGGAGGGGGTCCAACGTTTTGTTTGAGACTTTAACCTGACACCAAAGGCCTCACCCTGACGCTAGACCTTACTTCCAGTGGCCGAAAACAGTCAAACAACGGGGTGGGGGTGGGGGAAGGCGCATGTGTCAAGACTCTCACCACTCGCCGAAATATCGAACAACAAGTGGGGGAAAAGAGGTGGGGTGGGGGGTGGGGGCTGGCTGGGTTGGTTTGCAAACGCCTCAAAAAGGCACTTTTTTTTATAGCATTTAAAAGAATTATTGGTCTGGGGTGATGGTTCCGGAACCCCTGGAAGCCCCCCCCCCCTTCCCCAATCCGCCTCTGCTATTTCATTTTTACCCTTACAACACTGTGCGAGACACCATTGTACCGTGAGCACTGAGCAATGCACAAAAAAGTAAGACGTAAAAAATAAAGCATTTGCCAGCTATTTTAAAATAATTAACCCCTTAACTTCTGGTGTAAGGCAAATGCTACCCAGATGCAAGAAACATAAACCACCATGAGCCCCGGCCCCGCGACTGCGGGATCTCATGAGGACGTGTTACGCCTAATTTCGTCCCATTTACATTCTGTATTTTTCACGCGAATGTCGGTCAGTGCCAAGCGCAGCGAAGGGGTTAAATATTGTGTACGTCACTAAGTGTTACCGAACCTGTGATGTGCCCGGGACAGCTGATTGTTGCAGATTCAATTTTTTTCTCACAATTTGACTCGTAAACATGGCGATTTAGTAACGTCATAATCTGGTGAGCAAGACCCTGTACAGTAACACTGAGCTAGAGAAAAGTAATAATAATAATAATAATAATAATAATAATAATAATAATAATAATAATAATAATAATAATAATAATAATAATAATAATAATGATACAGCGCTTTTCTATAGCGTCCTTCCCCACTTACGCAGGCTCGGAACGCTTTACAAATAATTATAAAAACACACAATAAACTACAAATCACAACAACAACAAAAATAGTTCAGGCATACTAACCACAGTCTTTCACACAACGAACACATTCTGTTTACAGTAACACCATCCAAAAATCACATGATGGAAAGCAAAGGAAAATTAACACTGATATGCCAAATTAAAAAAAAATACGTTTTCAGGTTGCTTTTGAAGACTGAGAGTGTCGGGGATTGACGTACATGGGGAGGTAGTGAGTTCCACACATGAGGGACCTGGTACTGAAAAGACCGAGCATCTGCAGTCTTCAAGTTAATTCTCGGTTGGACCAGTAATTCTGGGAACAAGGAATGACGTAGACTACGGGAAGGGTTGTGAGAGCAGAGACTGGAGGAGAGGTACAAGGGGAGTGTGTTGTCAATGTGCTTGTATGCCAGGGTAGCCAGTTTATATTCAATTCTCTGTTTGACAGGAAGCCTGTTGGAGTTGTTTTAACAGAGGGGTAACATGGTCAAAGAGTTCCTTGTGAAGAATTAATCTGGCTGCGTTGTTTTGAATGCGCTGAATGCGACATAGTTGATCTGAGGTGATGCCTGCAGGAAGAGAATTACAATAGTCAAGACGAGAAAGGATGCGAGAACAGACAAGCTGTGCAATGGTCTTTTCTGTCACAAAGGGTCTTATGATGCTGAGTCTAGTTCTAAGTAGGAAGTGCGACTAATGTAGCTTGCCTCTCCATAGACAGGGTAGTGTCGAGGTAAACACCAAGATTTTTCAGCTCTACTTTAAATGGAATTTTGTGGCTACCTATGGTTGTGTGATCAGTACAAGAGACAGAGGTACGAGCAAAAGTACCCATAACCATGCTTTTAGTTTTGTCATCATTCAATTTGAGCTTGTTAGAAGTCATCCAATCTTTAACTTCACTAATGCAGTTTTCCATGCTAGAGACAACAGTTTGAAAGTTCTGAGGGTGATATGCCTTAAGAAGCTGAGTGTCGTCAGCGTATTTGTGGAACTCAGAATTATGTTTTCTAATGATGTGAGAGCCGAGTTCAGTATATAGTGAGAAAAGCAGTAGACCCTGAACCGATCCCTGCGGTACACCGAACTTCAGCTGTACCGGCTGAGAAAGAGCATCATTGACGCTCACACACTGGTACTTGCTCTCAAGGTAGGAGTTAAGCCACGCAAGTGCAACACCTGAAATGCCAAAGGAAAAATGCCCAAAGACTTGTGTGATCTAAAGTGTCAAAATCTGCTGACAGGTCTAAAAGTGACAGCACAGACACGTGTCCGACATCAGCATAAGTAAGCAGGCTGTTTGTGATGTGAAGCAAAGCAGTTTTTGTGCTGTGATTCTTGCGGCAAATGTCGAAGAAAGTCACCAAACAGGAGCAATCCATCGGCAAGAAGCATAGATTCTCATGAACCCTTGCAGCCGCAGGGCATCATGAGAATCTATGCCTCTTGCTTTCAAAAGTCGGCTCCATTTACATACCCAGAAGGGAAATGTCGTTTGGGCTTAACCCATTCAGCCCCGACGCCCTACAGCAGGAGATGGGTCGACCATGATAATTCAAGGGTAGTGCCAGATTAGCTTGTCGCCTGTCGGCGCCAAGCGAGTCTAGCACTACCCTTGAATTATCATGGTCGATCCATCTCCTGCAACTGGTGCGTAGTCGTTAGATGACACCTCCAAAATTTGGGCAAAATCGGGCTGAATGAGTTAAAGATTAGACAGAAGAGGGTTCGCGTGTATGTGTGTCAAGTTTGAGTAGAACGATTTTGTAACATGGTGTGAAAAAACGTTATATTCCTGGCGATCACGTCGCAGGACTGATATTGCAGGTATGCCGTACATAACACTTGGTTACAACACACACACACACACACACACACACACACACACACACACACACACACACACACACACACACACACACACACACACACACACACACACACAGAGAGAGAGAGAGAGAGAGAGAGAGAGAGAGAGAGAGAGAGAGAGAGAGAGAGAGAGAGAGAGAGAGAGAGAGAGAGAGAGAGAGAGAGAGAGAGAGAGAGACGAGAGAGACGAGAGAGAGAGAGAGAGAGAGAGAGAGAGAGAGAGAGAGAGAGAGAGAGAGAGAGAGAGAGAGAGAGAGAGAGAGAGAGAGACAGAGAGAGGTTATTGTGGACGGTATTATCCTAAGAAGCCTGATCATCAAGCAATCAGCTGTACACACTGAGTATTTCTTGGACACCACTTTTACATTTAAAGTACCATTACGCAAAAATCTGAAACACATTTCAGCACCATTTGTGTTTGCTATGCCTTGTCCACACACCTAATGCGGAACGTTAACAGCAGTTTGGACATGCAGCAAAAGCACACGCGCAATCGCAATTATTTATTCTGCGTTGCCGTTAGCGTGTCAATCTATTTTTAGCTGTTTCTCGCACTGATAGCGTTGTATTTCCAGCCGGAACGAAGTGGAGTCATTGTCAGGTTGACTTGACATAAAGACGACGTGTGTTGAACTGGATTGTCCTGTGTCTAAATGACCCATAACTATGACCTGTCTATTGCGTTTCGTAACCGTCTGTTACAGAAGTGCATCTTTAAACAGTTACGGCGGTAGTGGGTCTTTAATCTGACTGTTGGAACCCAAAAAGAATATCGAAAAATCACTCTTTTACCAAAATGGACAATGTTGATCCAAGCTCCTGTGGTGCTGCAGAAGAGCGGCCAGAGGTAAGGATCATTTTGCCTTTTAAACCATTTAGCCCCGATGCTGCACTTCCAAAATGTTAGAAAGGTCAGCTAACAGTTATGTACCAGTGGCAGGATATGGGTGAACCATGATAATTCAGTCAAGGGTAGTGCCAGAATAGCTTGGCGCCATCGGGCGCCAAGCTAATCTGGCACTACCCTTGAATTATCATGGTCGTTCCATCTTCCGCTGTACAGCGTTGGGGCTAAATGGGTTAATTTGTTGTTGATATTGTAAAATGCTAAACTAAAACTTATAGTAGTGGACAACTCTACTGATTGTTTTCCTTCGCTCTCACCCCATTTTCCCAATGGCTCTGCGCGAAAAAGGCTGTTGGCAAACGTTTAGGTTTCGCGGAAGGTAAACATTTTGCAGTTTAAGGTTAATAATGTCATTGACTTTAATTTGTGATTTTTTTTTTTAGAACGGAAGCATGTACTCTGGAGACTGTAGCGCATTACAAGCATTTCATGAATCATTTGACTCAACTGCGTCGATACGTGAGCTATGAAAAATCCCAAGATTATAATTTGGTTATGCTTGAAGATCTTAGACTGACCTTTTAAAAATGCTCCTTCATAAAATATCATGTGTTTGATGTTCGGCCTGGCCTTGTTCCGGTTCGAATCGATCATAGTTTGTATGGTTGGTTCGCTGTGATTTAACATACAGCATTGTTGTCATTTACGTAAAATGATACGCACAACATTTCACCAAATTGTTCCCTTCTTTTACGGGCCACGGACGAGAATTACATTTATCAAGACTTGTATCTATTTACAGTACAGTATTGACCTCTTACGCTGTTCAAGTCTAATAAACCTGAATTTTTCAAATCACCCTTGTGTCAAGCAGCGCCTGTGCCACTTCCGTTACGTTTTGCATATATACTATGCATCCGTCTCGGCCCGGTCAAGTCTCGGCCACTATTCAGAGCCAATCTTACGCACTTGTCTGTATAAAATACCCACTGGCACCTCCGTGCTTTATACGTTCGCTCCCAACTGAGAGGAGTATGACCCTCTTTAGTCCGTCAGCAGGACGTCGTAACAGCAAAAGGCATAGATTCTCATGAGCCACTGCGGTCGCAGGGGCTCGTGAGAATCTATGCCTTTATTGACTGACCTAGATCGGCTGTATGTTCCTCAAATTGAGAGGGATATTTTGGGTTCATGCTAACGACTGTATAACTGACTCCTTTCTTCTAATTGGCTCTCGGGGGCGCGGATGATAAACAAACACTTAGAAAAAAATACACGAGCGAAGGATGGCGATAGGTTTTAGATTGCAGAGGCGGGGAGACATTCTGTCGCATAATCTCTACAGATTTCCGCCGATTGTAGTTTGTCAGTCAGCTACTTTCCTCCCCCAGAGACATAGATTCTCATGAACCATTGCAGTTACAGAGGCTTGGGAGAGTCTGTGCCTTTTGCTGGAAGGCTCCGGCACTTCTTTCTTGCATCTCTCTCCTCTCAGACGGAAGGAATAGACTCGGAGTCAACATGATTTTGGGGTGGATGCTTTTTCCTCGGCCAACTTCTTCAACCTGCGATCAGCATAGAGGCAGATGATTTTGATTGCATGGGTTGGCCTCATTTATAATTTTTTTGCTCCTCAGAGGAAGGGAGTTACCAGATTAGAGCTTGAAATTCAGTGGAAATGTGGGAGAATCAGTGAAGCACTTTTCACGCTTAGCGCATCAGCACTCCCGTACGTCGCATCAGAACGCATTAGGCTAACGGTATCTTATCGGATGAGCTGGTCAGTGTTTAATTAGCAAATTAGCCCGCGACACCCTCAGCTGTTGCCACTCCTCATTCGCCGCGTCCCGACGCTTCCGATGTGAGCTGACAGCCGATTGGATCGACCGGAGGAAATAATGGACTCGGGTCAAGAAACCCTGGGCACACAAAGTCTGGAATGAATTCTGGAAAATATACTGACGAGCAAAGGAAATGCCACATTTAGTCGCATGTAGTGTTTCCGATGATTCCAAAAATGTCGCGTTTATTTCTCTCGTCAGTATCGTATTACTTTACCGTCATTTTGATGTGTTCGCAGCATTCTGTAATTAATTCCAACAAGAAACAAACAACGAAGAGAAAAATATACCAAACTGTATTGGTCTGTGAATTTACACCTTACGACCTATGCTGCAAGGTGCAAATGTAACTGTGATCAACACACATTTACTCAGTTTTTCCTTGATTTAATTATTTCAAGTCTCTATTGGCATGTTGTGTGTTTGAACTTGAAAACTAAACTGATCTGGGGCAACTTCACGTAGAATCTCAGTTTAACTCATTCAACCCCGACACACCACAGCAAGACATGGATCGAGCATGATAATTCAAGGATGGTGCCAGAATAGCTTGGCGCCCATAGGCGCCAAGCTATTCTGGCACCATTCTTGAACTATCATGCTCGATCTGTCTCGAGAATTGTAATACAGTCCTTCAGAGGGCAAGTTCAAACTTTGGGGATTTCGGTCATGGGGTAGATTTTTTTAAAGTTATTGTGCTACCTTCTTTGGGTTTTTTTTTTTTTTGTTACTTTCTTTAGTTGCAGAAATATTTTCACTTGGTACTGAAGTCATTGACGGCCTGCTGCATACGTGCACCAAAAATATGTGTGAGTGATTGTTTTGGTTTTTCATTACGAAATTGGTTGATTATTTAACTCATTCGAGACGTGCCGCCTCCGGATACGCGGCTCAAGTTAATATATTGTAGATGCGTAATATTTTTCATCTTAATGTTGTTCTACTTACTACTCCGAGTACTGCGTTATGGAATCCTGAAATCTCTCGTTCAGTCCAGGTTTTCCTAAGACGGTCCCTCACCCCATGCCCATATCATCTGCAAGAAGCATAGATTCTCATTTGCCCCATTCAGATTTAGGAGTTCATACAAATCTATGTCTTTGCTACAAAGAAGGAGTGGCCTATCTGACTTACATCCATCTACTTCTCAGACGAAGTTTTTATCACGTAATCGTACTGGCGGTCTCATTGTGAGAGCCGCATGTGTGCATTTAAACATAAACACCGATAATTTACTGTCTTTGATCATGGAAATAAAAACAATCTCTGCCAGCAAGAAACATAGATTCTTATGGGCCCCCTGCCGAGGAAGGGGCACATGAGAATCTATGCCTCTCGCAGATATGAGTTTTTGAGTGTACGAGTTAAAGGCCGTGATAAATGAGGACATTTGGCTCCTGCCTGTACAATTTGTCACGCCACTAGACATGGAGGGAGGAGGCCCCGGGAGAGACATGGCACTGAGCGTCAGTCTTGGGAGGGGCTGCTGTATATACCCCCCCCCCCCCCCGGTTCCCAAACACGGCACAAACGCTCATTCAGTTTACTTATAGATACTTCACTCAATAAAGTTAAATTATTGACAAAGCCATTATAAAACAGTGGATCAAGATCCACTCTCTATGGATTGTTCAGCTCTTTCATTTTTGTGACGCGTACTGTGCTTGTCTTTGAGACACTTTGCAGTGGTCGCGCGCATTCACGGACACAAACGCACACGGAAGAGGGATAGGGGTGGGGTGGAGAGAGAGAGAGAGAGAGAGAGAGAGAGAGAGAGAGAGAGAGAGAGAGAGAGAGAGAGAGAGAGAGAGAGAGAGAGAGAGAGAGAGAGAGAGAGAGAGAGAGAGAGAGAGAGAATTAACCCATTCAGCCCTGACGCACTACAGCAGGAGATGGGTCGACCATGATAATTCAAGGGAAGTGCCAGATTAGCTTGGCGCCTGTCGGCGCCAAGCTAATCTGGCACTGCCCTTGAATTATCATGGTCGATCCATCTCCTGCAACTGTGCATAGTCATTAGATGACGCCTCCAAAATTTGGGAAATACGTGCGTCGGGCTGAATGAGTTAATTCGGTATGACGACTTCTTTATAATAGAGAACTTTTTCAGTTTTATGTTTTTCACTTCATTTCAAAGCCTGTCTGCTCATTACACTATTACTCCTGTATCGCTATTCGTGTACATATTTATTTTCGTTTTACAACGTTCCGACAGTTATTGCACAGACAGAAGCCCCCCCCCCCCCCTCCCCCCCAAACACACCTTTGTTGCTGTTGTTGTGTTGTACGGAGACATGAATAAGACGTGAAATCGGAAGAGAGGAACACATTTCACCAACAAGTATGATGCGTTAGACAAGTCTAGTTACTATTTACTGTGTGAAAGTTAGCTGCCAAATTCTTTTCCCCTCATTAGGTCATTAAAGGCATTTTTCACAACACTCGTCTGTCAGCTACTGAGGTTGAATACTGAAATGCCTGATCACAATAAGTTGACGTGAAGCAAAAACCCTGTAGACCCCACAGGTAGTGCATTAGTTAGGGAACAATTGTGAAAAGTGTAAAAAAATTGGTTAAGAGTAAAAATTTCTGCGGCATAAATGAAAACGTTTGAAAGCAATGCAGTGCTGATTGGAAGTTAAAGGTAATCTTTTTCCGTACCTCGCAATTAACTCTTTTCTGTCGAATAGTTTGAATGCCAAAAAGGGAGGCAACTGTCAATAAAACTGTCAGCCTCCTTCGATTGTTTGTGCTCGTCTCTCAGTCCCTCTGTCTTTCTCTGAACAGTCTTTTAGCAAGCACCTTTTGCGGCCTGCAAGAGGCACAGCCGGATTCGCATGTGCCCCTGCGACTGTAGGAGGGGGGGGGGGACTACTGAGAATCTATGCTTATTGCTGGCAATGCTCGGGCCTATATTCTGATTTAAATTTCAGATTTCTAGGCAATCAAGTTTCTAAGACAGTCTACGACTGTGTAGCAAACGCAAGGATTTGAGACTGACGTGTTTCCGTAATCACCTTCGCCGCTGCCTCTTGTCACGTGATGCGCAGTTGCGGTCACATGTCACTCACGAGTGGGAGTGGTTGCGCCACACAGAGGCCCAATAGCGGAACATTTGTCTTACTTCGTTTTCGGGCACCCCAACTGAAAACCGCAACCCCAATGATTTCATCCGTCTAAGTGGCGTAGACGCTGGTAAATGCTGCTTATCCCTGATAGCAAAAAGCATAGACTCTCATGAGCCACTGCTCCAGCACGGTCTCATGAGAATCTGCGCCTCTTGCAGGTGGAGTGTGCTGACTACGGCACTCTTCAGAGGCTGCAGCTGTTCGAAGAAACACAAAAGGTGTTGAAAACCAAGCAGCTGAAGTACTAGATATTAGGATACCGAGGGGTGGTGAGGAGTGATCGGTATGCAAGTGACACGATTCTTTAAAAAAAAAAAATACAAAAATTGAGTCTAACAATGAAGGTTCTACATTGTCTTCTGGTTTTTATTTATTTTTTATTTTTATCTTTTTTACACTTGCACATGGGCTTAATCCATTTTGCCCCACGGTCACATCAGTTTCCCGAATTTTGTTGGTGTTACCAGCCACTATGGACCAGATGCAGGAGATGGATTCAAGATGATAATTCAAGGGTAGTGCCAGATGAGCTTGGCGCCGGAAGGCGCCAAGCTCATCTGGCACTACCCTTGAATTTTCATGGCCAATCCATCTCTTGCTGTAGGGCGTTGGGGCTAAATGGGTTAAGTTGTATGTTCTCATTTTAAACATGTGAAAATGTGCAAACCGGATCTAACGATGCGATAATAATGCTACATGGGCCGAATGTAATCTCTCTGTCATGAAGTATTCAGCAGGCTGAAGATAGGGATATCTCCAGGGAAGGTAAAAGCCACACTCATTGAAAATTCAGTCGAAGGACGGAGGACGGTGGCGGTATGGTGGGATCAAGCAAGATATGACCCGTACTTAAAGAGCAGGCGCATCGTAGTAATATGCTCAATTTAAAAACAATATTATTATCCCTTTGGCTGTCGTTATCGGTTTTAGTCGAGGTGATTCCTGTAGGAATCATGGTCGATCCATCTCGCGACTAAAACCGCTGCCGACACGGCAAGGGTTAACCAGTTCAGTGCCGAGCAAATTTGAACACCACACTCAGTATTGCAGTTGCGGGGGCTCATGAGGATCTATGCCTCTAATTGATATCACTTTGAATCCATGTTCTCAGGACAGCTAGGTTTTTTTTGGTGTAATTTTTTTTCTTTAATTAACCCATTCAGCCCTGACGCACTACAGCAGGAGACCCGGGGTCGACCATGATAATTCAAGGGTGGTGCCAGATTAGCTTGGCGCCTGTCGATGCCAAGCTAATCTGGCACTGCCCTTGTATTATCATGGTCGATCCATCTCATGCAACTGGTGCTTAGTCATTAGATGACGCCTCCAACATTTTGGAAATACGGCCGCCGGGCTGAATGAGTTAACTAAGATTGCAGAAAACCAGTCTGCGTCGTGCAGACAACGCAGTGGCGGGGGCTCATGAGAATGGGGTTTTTGGTGTTCAATTAACGAAGATTGCAGAAAACCAGTCTGCGTCATGCAGACAACGCAGTGGCGGGGGCTCATGAGAATGGGGTTTTTGGTGTTCAATTAACGAAGATTGCAGAAAACCAGTCTGCGTCGTGCAGACAACGCAGTGGCGGGGGCTCATGAGAATGGGGTTTTTGGTGTTCAATTAACGAAGATTGCAGAAAACCAGTCTGCGTCGTGCAGACAACGCAGTGGCGGGGGCTCATGAGAATGGGGTTTTTGGTGTTCAATTAACGAAGATTGCAGAAAACCAGTCTGCGTCATGCAGACAACGCAGTGGCGGGGGCTCATGAGAATGGGGTCATTACTTTTTGGTGTTCAATTAACGAAGATTGCAGAAAACCAGTCTGCGTCATGCAGACAACGCAGTGGCGGGGGCTCATGAGAATGGGGTTTTTGGTGTTCAATTAACGAAGATTGCAGAAAACCAGTCTGCGTCATGCAGACAACGCAGTGGCGGGGGCTCATGAGAATGGGGTTTTTGGTGTTCAATTAACGAAGATTGCAGAAAACCAGTCTGCGTCATGCAGACAACGCAGTGGCGGGGGCTCATGAGAATGGGGTTTTTGGTGTTCAATTAACGAAGATTGCAGAAAACCAGTCTGCGTCATGCAGACAACGCAGTGGCGGGGGCTCATGAGAATGGGGTTTTTGGTGTTCAATTAACGAAGATTGCAGAAAACCAGTCTGCGTCATGCAGACAACGCAGTGGCGGGGGCTCATGAGAATGGGGTTTTTGGTGTTCAATTAACGAAGATTGCAGAAAACCAGTCTGCGTCATGCAGACAACGCAGTGGCGGGGGCTCATGAGAATGGGGTTTTTGGTGTTCAATTAACGAAGATTGCAGAAAACCAGTCTGCGTCATGCAGACAACGCAGTGGCGGGGGCTCATGAGAATGGGGTTTTTGGTGTTCAATTAACGAAGATTGCAGAAAAAAAAAAGAAGAAAACAGTCTGCGCCGTTCGGCACTGAACGGCTTAATTCATTCGCGGGCAGCCGCATCCGGATGCGCGGCATAAGCCGCGCATCCGGATGCGGCTGGCCGCGAATGAGTTAACCTGTCTTTTAGTATGAAAATGATGCTTTGCTTTTTTGTGCTGGTGACGACAGGTCTGCTTAGCCCTTCGCGTGTCGGTATCGATTTTTATCGCGATGATTCCTGTAGGAATCAGCGCGACAAAAGCCGCTACCCACACGCAAAGGGCCCGTAACCCTGACAGGTTGTCCTGAAGTGGCATTGCTCAAGTAAAAAGAAGAAAAAAGAAAAGGTTGCTCTGGCCATACCATGTCCAGTGGAGGTGCCTGCAAACTGCTAACATTACCATAAAATGGCCTTGGCACAAAGGTAGGTTACACAATCAGGGTTCGGTACAACTGATTGCAGAAGCCCCACTTGCAGGGGGGGGGGGGGGAGGGAGGGTAATTCAGATTTAGACGTATACTTACCCACAAGGAGGCCGCACGAATTTAACTTGCACTCCTACTAAACAGAAGAGTGAACTGAGATTTGCAGAATTGAAGTAATTAAACAAGCTCTGTATCTTGTATATAATTATATGAGATAAGGTGTTTGCTTCTCACTGGTACTGCCACCTTCCACCGATTCTCCCTCCGGGAGAGAAAATCTCAGATAGAGCGGGCGGGGAGGGAGTGAAAAATAAAGACTTGCCCATGCTACCACCGAGTAACCACTAAATGGCCGTTAGTTTACTTTTGTACTTATTATGGGTACCCCGGCGAATAGCCCTTTCTAAGCCGAGAAAATAGGACACCATACTACTGCAAGATGTATAGATCCTCATGAGCCCCCGCGACTGCGGGGGCTCATGTGGATCTATGCCTCTTGCTGTACCCATGTTTCTTGGAAGGTGCTGGCTTTTGGTCGTTGAATGAACAAAGATTTCAGAAACAAAAATGTACGCCGGCCGCTACAGTGCAGGCAAGGGGACAGTGTATATGTCGAACCTTGAAAAGCTGCACTGCATGCGAATGACCAGATGAGACTGCGGGCACTTCAGAGAATCTGTGTCTGTTGGGAATCGACAGAGGCTGTCTGATGGACGCTTTGTCAGTGCTTAGGATATCATGAGTATCAATAAACGTTTATCATTACCATGCTTTATACGAGAACCGCACCAGAGGACACCGGAACGAGCTGGCTCTGCCGACCTGTTTTCTATTTTTATTATTGCACTGAATGACCAATGAT
Organism: Semisulcospira habei; assembly: GCA_036245525.1. NCBI lineage: Eukaryota > Metazoa > Mollusca > Gastropoda > Semisulcospiridae > Semisulcospira > Semisulcospira habei. The sequence continues at coordinate 150,037,831 of BTPG01000006.1, forward strand.
CTCTGTTTCACTGACACATGCATAAAATGCACTAAGAAGCATATGTATACTCTCATTATATTCTCATGAGACTCCGCAGTCCGCAGTTTTAACCATGTGGCTGTCGGTAACGCTTTTTGTCGCTATGATACCGGCAGGAATCGTCGCGACAAAAAAACGTTACCGACAGCCAGAGGGTTAAGAGTAATTAGAATCTAAGCCCTCTGCACACGACGGGTCTTGTTTTCCCTAGTCCAGTCTCAGTACGCTACTGTATTTCACCGAAGATGCTGGTGGCGATACGGGCGGCATATCAATCTTCAGACGCCGACCAACTGCCTTTCAAATGAAGTTGAGCATGAAGCGTGACGGCTCGGCTGAGGAAAAACAGCCTTTTGTTTGCAGGAGAAATATATTCTCATGCACCCCTACATCCGCAGTGGCGTATGAAATCTATGCCTCTTGCAGGCACACTCATGTTTGGTCACATTTATATCCTCAGGTTAAGGAAATCATCAGAGTTGACTGTGGCTGGACAGGAAGCGCCAGGGGCCAGTTGCACGAGTGGGCTTAGTCCTGCGCCAGCCACAAAGCTTAGTGGCTGGCGCAGGACTAACCCCACTCATGCAACTGGCCCCAGGAGCCGAGCATTTAGTGCATTAGGTTTGGATACATTCTTGAGTTATTACCCGCGTCGGGGGCTATGACACTGCTTTGTCGGTGCCGCCATCGTCCTCAGTACCAAAGATACTACGAGTATCTTTGTCAGTGCTACTAAGCGCAGTACATGGAGGATCGAAGCTAACTGGTTACCTCCCTCGATCCGCTACGCATTATCGCCTTCTACACTCTCTACTCCCTACCGCCGTTGAAAGGGGCTACTTTTTCCTACTTTCAAACAAAAAAAATCTGAACTGTCCCTAGTTATAACCCGTCAGCACCGGACTGCCGCGGAATAGGCTAGGGGCGCTGCATGGATAATCTCTTGGCTTGACTTCGCGAACGAAGATTTTATAGGAGTTGCCCACGACGTCTGCAGGCTTGTTCGTGGCTGCGGAGGCCAATCCGAGACAGGCAGGTTCGACCGCAGTGGCTGCAGGGGAAGGTCTGGCCAGGGTTCTGAGCTGCGGCATCTCTGTTTTTTCTCCTGAGCCGCTTGTCCTTAAGGCTAGCTCTGCGAGAGTCCTCAAATGAGACAGCTGCCTTGTAAATGGTGGAGCGCCAGGTGTCACGGTCCGCAGCAAGCGAAGACCACTGGTGGTGGTCGATTTGGCAGGCACTAAGTGACTTCTTGAGACAGTCTTTGTATCTCTTCTTTGGTGCCCCTCTGTCACGGTGTCCAGTAGCAAGCTCGCCGAACAGGGTGATCTTTGGTAGGCGATGATCCTCCATCCTGGAGACATGCCCCGCCCAGCGGAGCTGTGTCCGCAGCAGCAAAGCCTCGATGCTCACAGTTTCAGCCTGTTCAAGGACCTCGACGTTGGTGACATAGTCACTCCAGTGAATGCCCAGGATGGTACGCAGGCAGCGCTGGTGGAAGCGTTCGAGGAGTCGTAGTTGGCTGCGGTAGAGGGCCCAGGACTCGGAACCATACAGCAGGGTGGTGAGGACCACAGCTCTGTACACGCTGATCTTGGTGCCTGTTTTCAGCTGTTGATTGTGCCACACCCGCTTGAAAAGTCGCCCGAAAGCACTGTTCGCTTTTGCCAGCCTGCTGTCAAGCTCCTTGTCCAGCTTGGCGTCCGACGTGATAATGCAGCCAAGGTAAGTAAACTGGTGCGCACTGACTTTAGTTCAGACTCGCCAATGGTGATGTGAGGAGGGCGATACACTGTCTTGGGTGCCGGCTGATGGAGGACCTCTGTCTTTTTCAGACTGACCTCGAGTCCAAAGAGCTGGGCAGCATCTGCGAAGCAAGACGTGATGCGCTGCAGGGCTCTCTCTGTGTGTGCAACGAGGGCAGCATCATCAGCAAAACGCAGCTCACGAATCAGTTGGTCTAGGGTTTTTGTGTGGGCCTGCAGTCGTCTGAGGTTGAACAGGCTGCCATCGAGACGATACCTGATGTACACTGCATCGTCATCATCGAGGTCCACTGTGGCCTGCTTCAACATCATGCTAAAAAAGATGGTGAAGAGGGTCGGTGCCAGCACGCAGCCCTGCTTTACGCCGTTGAGAATAGGGAATGGTTCTGAGAGGTCATTGTTGAGTCTGACCTGGCCTTGCTGGTCCTCGTGTAGCTGGACAATCATGTTGAGGAACTTTGGGGGACGCCAGCAGAGTCGCTCCAGGATCTGCCACATGCCTTGCCTGCTCACAGTGTCGAACGCTTTTGTTAGGTCGACAAATGTTACGTACAGCCCTTTGTTCTGCTCGCGGCACTTCTCCTGTAGCTGTCTCAGCACAAAGACCATATCGGTGGTGCTTCTGTGTGCTCTGAAGCCACACTGGCCCTCTGGGAGTTGGTCTTCAGCGATGGCAGGTACCAGCCGATTCAGGAGCAGCCTTGCAAGGATTTTCCCAGCAATGGACAGCAGGGTAATTCCCCGATAGTTGGAACAGTCAGACTTCTCGCCTTTGTTCTTGTACAGGGTGATAACGACTGCGTCACGGAGATCTTTTGGTAGTGTTCCTTCCTCCCAGCAGCAGAGAAAGAGGTCATGGAGCTTGTTGTGCAGTGCTGTGCCTCCATGTTTCCAGATCTCTGGCGGTATTCCATCAATGCCTGCTGCTTTGCCACTCTTGAGCTGGTGGATGGCTGTGAGGGTCTCTTCAGCGGTGGGCGGTTGGTCCAATTCAACCTTTACTGGGAGGTGTGGGATTTGTAGGACGACTGCTTCTTGAACAGTGCGCTCAGCGCTGAAGAGGCTCTGAAAGTATTCCGACCAGCGGTTCAAGATGGAGGTATTATCTGTGAGGAGTGCCTGGCCATTCGCGCTTCGCAGGGGACTTTGTATCAGGTGCCTGGGGCCATACACTGCTTTCAGTGCTTCGTAGAAGCCCCTGTAGTCACCGTTGTCAGCACAAAGCTGGGTCCTCTGTGCAAGTCTGGTCCACCACTCATTCTGGAGATCTCTGAGCTTGCGCTGGAGACTGCTGCAGACGAGGCGGAAGGCAGACTTCTTCACAGGGCAGGAAGGCTGGGCTAGGTGGGCCTGATGGGCGGCTCTTTTTTTTTGCTAGGTGTTCCTGGATCTCTACATCGTTTTCGTCAAACCAGTCTTTGTTCTTCTTTCTGGCGAAACCCAAGACTTCTGCAGAGGTCGCAGGATTTTGCAATAGCAGTTTTCAGTTGTTCCCAAAGTGTTTCAGGGGAGGAGTCTACTGGGTCCGCTGTGTCTTTGAGCCTGCGCTGTAAATCTGTCTGAAAGGCAGCTTTCACATCGTCACGCTGAAGGCTGGCAACATCAAGCTTTTTCTTGGGGGGCCCCCATTTCTTGGGTTTTGGCTTGAAGTGGAGCCTGAGTTTGCAGCGGACAAGGCGGTGGTCAGTGTGGCACTCTGCGCTGGGCATCACTCTGGTGAGGAGGACGTCACTGCGGTCCCTCTGACGCACTAGGACATAGTCGATAAGGTGCCAGTGCTTGGAGCGAGGATGCATCCAGGTGGTCTTTCGACTGTCCTTTTGCTGAAAAGTAGTGTTGGTGATGACCAGTTGCTGCTCCGCACAGAACTCCAATAGTAGGCGGCCATTGTCATTGCAGTTCCCCACGCCATGCTTGCCGAGGACTCCTTTCCAGGCTTCAGAGTCGGCTGGCCCACTCTGGCGTTGAAGTCGCCAAGAATGATGACTTTGTCGTCTGCAGGGGTACTCTGTAGGAGGCTGCGCAGGTCAGTGTAAAACTTGTCCTTTTCAGCAGGCTCTGCCAGGAGGGTTGGGAAGTACACACTGAGAAGGGTGACGTGCTGCTGGTGTCTCAGTGGGAGGCGCATGGACATGATGCGGTCTGAGTGGCCCGTTGGTAGGTTTTCCAGCTTAGTCGCAATGGATGTCTTGACCATGAAACCCACGCCTGAAAGCCGTCTTTCTGATGCAGGCCTGCCTGACTAGTAGAGGGTGTACCCAGCACCAAGTTCTTGGAGGCTGCCTTCGTCCGGAAGGCGTACTTCGCTGAGCGCGGCGATGTCGATGTTTAACCTCCGCAATTCATGGGCAATGAGGGCGGAGCGACGTTCAGGGCGTCCGCTGTCTGCTTTGTCGAGCATGGTTCGGACGTTCCAGCATGCTACGTTGAGTCCGGTCGTGGTCGCGTATGAGAGTGGATCCGTTATTCTTTCTTGTTTTTTGACCGCAGGAGAAGATGCCCGTTGACCGCGGCTAGCCAACTGGGGTTGCGAGGGGACGAGCTTTGGTTAGACCACCTTTTCTAGGCCCCTCTCCGTGTGGAGCAAGCAGTGCTGTCCCTAGAGAAGGCTGCTTGGTCGTTCAGGGTGTGCCGAGTGATGTTGTCATCCCCAGGTCAACATCAGGCGACCAATATCCTGAACCGCCTGCATGCAGGTTTGAGACTGCGGCTTCCAGTGACATCTTTCACCTGCCGTTTCGCCCCTCGCCCGTCGCTACAGGGCTTGGAATGGTCAGTGTCATGGTCCGTGGACGTTTCCTAAAGCCTGCGCGGTGGAGCTTTTTGGTGGAGTGCAGTGTGCGCAGTACTGGCCCCACCCTTTAAACCCTTGGTTCATCTGCCATGGCCCAGCAAGCTGGGACGATGGCATCGAGGTCCTCGGGTCGTAGGTTTTATATCAGACTGTCCTTGTCCTAGTCTCTGGCTCAAAAGCCTTCCCCGGAGACACGGGGGCTTTGATGTCAGGGGTTTCCTCCTTAGCCTTTCCGCAGCCAAGCGGCCAGGCCTGCAAGGCAGCAGGCGACTCGTGGAGGGCGGGGTCGTCTATGTCCCGTGCAGATGTGAACATCTGCCCACTGCCCATGGATAATAATAATAATAATAAGCGCATTAAATAGGCGCTTTATCCCAATTGAAAATCGGCTCAAAGCGCCGCCGCGAACTTAACCCAACAAGCACGCTCACGTGAATCACGCGCATTCACTCGCACACTGTACATAAACATAGAACATTCACGTGGTGCTAAGGGCAAGCTCAAGCGAGCTACTGTAGTTTTTGGAAATTCAAAATCGTTTGTATTTGAAATTTGATTAAGTGGGCTTAAACTGATACCAAAGTGGAGGGGGAGGAAGAGCCGGAGTACCCGGAGAAAGAACCCCCGACGGTCCGCCCGAATTAACGGTGACACTTACTAGAGGAGAAAAATCCGACGCCGGAACGTGACCCGTAATCGAACCTCGCACCTTTAGCATTGGTGGCAGGCGCCTTAACCACTGCGCCACGGACCGCCCCATCCTCGATCAGTCTGTGGACGTGTTGTCTGGAACTGCATGGTTCAAATCCAAGCCTCTCGCCCAAGCATTTTTTTCCGGTATGGTCAATGAAAAAAAAAGCAACAAAACCGACGAATAAAAAATATGCAAGGTAAAAAGACAACGGGCAAAGTGTCACTGACGTATTCCCCCTCACGGGTTACACCTGAGGCAGACGCTGAGCTCAGTCCCCACAAAACGCTACCGACAGTCAAATGGTTAACACATTTAGCCCTGACGCACTACAGCAGTAGATGGATCGACCATGATAATTGAAGGGTAGTGCCAGATTAACTAATCTGGCACTGCCCTTGAATTATCTTGGTCGATCCATCTCCTGCAACTCGTGCATAGTCATTAGATGACGCCTCCAAAATTTGGGAAATACGGCCGTCGGGCTAAATGAGTTCAGATTTTGGAGTGATTTCCCCCAAAGATACGACGTCGAGGTGTGAACAAGATTATTTTTTTCAGTGACTCTGTAGCAGCCAACCCCTCATATGCGTCAATGATAAAGATTTTCGTAGGTGATAACGTCAGAGTTTGTTTACAGTACAAGGGTGCTAAACATGTCATATCCGTTTTATGCTACGCCTAAATCATCGAACTTTGATCAGAGTCAGTAGTCCAGTCGGAGGCAAAGTTCACACGTCGTCGGTCACCGCTGCGTTTAAGTTTATTTATAGAAGAGACAGGATGGGACTCGTCGGAGCGCTCTAAATAGCGCGCACATGACGAGTCAGCTGAGCTCTGACAGTGAAGTAATAAGAAGATAAAAATTACGTCTAGTTACGCAAACCTCGCTGTAGAACGTACCTTTTCCGCTAAGCGGTGTGTGTGTGTGTGTGTGTGTGTGTGTGTGTGTGTGTGTGTGTGTGTGTGTGTGTGTGTGTGTGTGTGTGTGTGTGTATGCGTGTGTGTGTGTGAACAAAACTCTCCGAAATTTGCATACGTACAAGCTTGAAAATAAAGGAAATGCTTCATTCAGTGGGTGTCTAGAAGTGCCTCCGAGCATATTGAATTTGTGTGTCTCATTGAAGAGTTAATGACCGTTTATAGAAAGTAGACTGACCCACATTAGAGTCCGTAATTTTCGTTATATTTATTTGAAATTGTACTATAGCTAGTTTGGAGAAAGACATTGGATGAGTTTGTTGTTACCTACCTCTTCATCGTTTTCAACAAAAAAAATTCATTGCAGAAAAAAAATTCAAAAGTAATAATACTTATGGTGAAGAATCTGACAGTTACGATGACTCAGATAAAAGCACAAGACGCATTGTTGTTATAGGCAATGTTCCTAAATTGACGCAAAACACCGCCACGTCAGTATGAATTGAAGCAGTGCTGTCCCTCTCTCTGATTTTGTAGGAATACAGTCTCTAACTGTGTATGCAAGCTCATATAAAAGTGTTTGCGGGCTGGTTCATCCCATCTCATTGTCCCACAACTTCTGTCCATCAGCCAGCTACTGAAGAGGCATATACTCTCATGGAGTCCCTGGTGCCACAGAGTACATTCCTCTTGCTGGCAAGCCTGGACCGGTTTCAGACTGAGGTACACATGTTCTTCTTTGGGGTTAATTGAAGTTACATATCTTGGGTTTTAAAGAAAATCATGTGATACAAACAATGCAAAACTGAGTGAAGTTTTTTTTTTTTTTTCCAAACTGGAGATTAAACATGGATTTACGAGAAGCTGTTGGGTACATCCATTTGATTTTACGTAGTACGAATCACAGTTTAACGGACGTTACCGACAATTTTCATAAGAGAATAAGTGTTGTTGGAAAATACACTTAGATGAAGCTGTGAGCAACATCCGCTTGATTTATCGCACTGTGAATCACGGAGTCTGCCTTAACGACAGTCTTCGTCAGAGGTGAAGTGTTGTTGGAACCCTGATAAACTGTTAAATCCCTTTTCTGACCGGAAATGCGCCGAAATCCAGAAAGTTAAAAGAGGCAAAATGAACTAACGCTTAACTCATTGTGCCCGAGGTACGAAATACGCACATTTTAGAGTTATTCTCTGAGGACTGCATTACAATTCAGGAGACAATGCGCCAAGCTACTCTGCCACCACCCTTGAACTATCATGGTCGAGCCATATCTTGCTGTGGTGTGCCGCGTGAGTTAAGGAAACGCGTGCCGAATGCCAAATCCCACATTGCTTGCCTCCCTTGATCCGTCGCTACCCGTCAAGCATAGCGAATCGAGAGAGTTAATCAATGTTGTCCAAACCGTCATAGGAGAAATTTAATTAGTGCGCAAATGACAAAAGGAGAGGAAATTAAATGAACAGTGTGACCACCATACTAATCTTGTATCAGACAATATCCCGTGTAACAGAAGCTTGTTGCCAGACATTTGCAATTTCATCACCGTGCAGTTTCGGGGATACTACTCGGTTACACGAGTTGGCAAGACAATTAAGTCCTCATCGACATGTAATGAGATCTCTTTGACGAATCACGAGAAATTGACTGGACTGGCAAAGTCTTTGTATGCTTTTGTGCACTCAACATTAACAGTTTGGCTGTCGTTAGCGGTTTTTGTCGCGATGATTCCTGCCGCTACCGACAGCCAAAGTATTAAACCCAGACGATATTCGCAATATAAAGAACAGCTGAATCAAATTTTGTTGAACGAGAATGTCAGCTTTTGTTGTTGTGTTGTTGTGAATGTACCATAAAATATCTCATATTACGATTCCCCAATTGTGGTGACACGCACTTCTGACCATAAAGATGCTCATTCCTTAATTATAACTTTGTAAGTCAGGTTGTAAGAAGCACAATAAGGCAATTGGAGAAACAGAGGATAGGTGAACTTCTAACAGGCGGCAGGGTGAAAGTATAGCCTGTGCGCTGTTACAAACTGACAAAATGTTCATACAAATAACCTACAGCGATGTTTCAGCGATGCTGAATAATTTTAAGAAATAACTGTGTTTTATTGTATGTTGAGACATTTATCTTTCGATTGCAGTTTTACTCATAAGCATGCTTCTTTAACTCATTCTACCCCAGACACACCACAGGTAGATAAGGATCGACCATGATAGTTCAAGGGTGATGCCAGAATAGCTTGGCGCCTATGGGCGCCAAGCTATTCTGGCATCACCCTTGAACTATCATGGTCGATCTGTGTCCTGCACTGTAATGCAGTCTTCAGAGGACAAGGGCAAAAGTTAAGGATTTCGGTGATGGGGTAGAATGAGTTAAACGCCGGCATTGCCAAGTAAGCCGAGACTGTCGGGCCCGCCATCGGGCGCAGCTGGTCCGCGCTCGGCTGTGTGCGGACCAGCTGGGGCCGACGTCGTCTCGAGGACCGTTCACTCACTGGGCTGCGTGAGGGAAACAAACTTTGTCTCCAGAGCTGTAAAACTTGAACATTATCTGCAATTGGCGGTAATGTTACAAATTGGAGTTTACAGCAATCCGAACCATTTTCTTGTGGACCAGGCGAAAGTTTCGGGCTAATTAAAGAGAAAGAAGCCATAAGCGGGGTTTTACGTGTTTCTAACGCGACGTTTAAAACCGAGCACTTGAGATTTCTGGCATCGGACAAGCCGGCGGAACATTTAATGTGCGTGTATCACTAGATCTGAACCGACAGGCAAGCGCTGCAGCTGCGCCAACTGAGGAATGTTTCGTCTACTGCCTGTGAGCAGAAGTCTTTCGGGCCAATATCGGCCGCCGTGCGCGGGCCAAATGCGCCCGACGTCGGCCCGAACATGTTTTGCTTTGTTGGCTTTTCCTTCTCGTTTTTCGCTTTCTTTTTCTGTAGCTGACACTGAAAACCTCTTGTTTTGGTGAATCGGGCCCCACAGCCAGCCTCCTCCGTCTCAGCTGAAGACCGCAAAGATGTAGATCTACCCTCATGAGCCTCTTCGCTGAGTCACAGGCCGTTCGTGACAATCCATTTGCCTCTTGCTGGTTAGCTGATCGCTCATTATTTCCTTTGCTTATGTCTCTCCTCCTCACTCAGACCCGGCGGAGACTGACAAAAACCCAGAAACAAATCCAGAGTGTTTTCGTTAAAGCTGTGACTGGCTAGTTGTTTCTAGATTTTTGTCAAGATGGCAGCCGGCCTTGATGGTGACACGTGACAGGCATGTAGGCCACGTGGATTGCGCAAAGTCTCCTTGCCACCCTGGTGAATACATAGGGGCCTGATGGACGAGTCGTGCTTTGACTTAATGCAAATCCGCTGCGCCACCGGGTGCGCCGGCTCCACCGAGTCCTCAAGCTCAATTCAGAATACAAGGGAGGAAAAGAAAGGCACACAAAGCAGCAAAGCAATGTGATTCCAGAGCAGTTTTACACCCTCAAAGCAACCATCCGCCTAAAACCTCGAACTGAACAAACTCGGTAGATATTTTGCCACAAATCTATACCAACCTTGTCCTTTGATCAAAACTGATAGTTTAGTATCAAGGCTTTTTGCACAGTCAAGCGTCATTCATAGCAGACGTCGAGTTGTAGGGTTTTAGATGTGGCCGGAAATACGCCCCATGCTCATTTTTCATTGGTTTATGAAAATTAGCCTATCCAATGAAATAAAAACAAGAGTGCGTCTTATTTATCTACATGAACTTGTGACCTGCACGCAGCAGTCGCTTTAGGTACGTATTTCCCTCAGCCCGAAAATGTCTACTTTAATAGAGTCTGGTTTAAACGCTGCTCAGTTGTCAATATATTTTCGAGTAATTCGCTTCGACTTTAGAGTAAACACGGCAGAAAACAACTTGATGGATGCACTGCAGTGCATAGTGGCCTCTTTCACGGCACTCTACTAAAGGGGTTAATGTTCAACTCTAGATGTTGAGAAAGAGGTCCGGGATGCTTCCGGCCACTAGAAATTCGCGGGTGTGCTTCGTTTCCTCCCTTGTATTCTGACGAGCTATTTACGCGGTGGCGCAGCGGATTTGCAATACTCGTCAGCCCCTACGGGTGAATACGACGCAACACACAGAGCGAGTAAACACTTAACTTGTTACGGTCAGTTTCAATAACTATGATTTTAAGCTTGTAATTTTCAAGAGACATGTTCTGATTTTGGAGATCAGACTAGGTGCGGGACTTGGAAAGGCGTGTTGGTGCTGGTGATGCTGTTCTTAGTCTTGCGTCGGGCATATTTCGGCATTGTTATAGGTCGTTTGACATCGGGGTGCACACAGTTTTTCGCAAACTGAATATATCCGCAAAGAGCTAATTTTCTATACCAGTCTTAGAACAAATATGATTCAGTGACAATTGATCTAATATGATTTTTTAAAAGAAACTCAAACAATGTGTCAGTTTTGCTGTACTGTCGTAAAAATTGACAATTTGTTCATTAAATTGTTGATTTTACATCCCTACTGAAATATGCCCCAGATATATTAAGCCCAGTGCAAGAAAGATCCCTCAGTCTTCAAACCTGAAACAGCGCAGGCATACATGACGTCTACATGCTTGACCTCAAACTGAAATCTGCCGGGGCCCTATTTAGGGTATTGAAATGGCGTGTTCTTGTCTTTTCTTTTCCGAACGTTTTACGACTGTAGAGCAAAATCGACAAATCATAGGAATTCAGTTAAAATATTTCATATTAGGTCAACTGGAACTAAATGATATTTGGTCTTAAAATGGTACAGAAAAGTATTTCTTTACGCATATACTTGGCAAAAACGTTGTGCGCTCTGATGTCAAGCAGCCTATATTTTAGTGGACGGCACGGTCCATAATTAACATCCTTGGTTTGAGGTACAGCTGGAGACGACTTTGTCAGCAAAGGCATAGATCCTTTGATGTTGAGCGTCATGTACTCATTTATGCTTTGTATTTGTCGTGAGTTGGTGATTTCAGTGGTACCATAAGGAAGGCGGGGTCAATATTGTATCTTTTGGCTGTCGGTAACGTGATTGGTGGAGGTGATTCCTGCAGGAATCACATCCACCAAACACGCTACCGACAGCCAAAGGTTAAGGGATCTCCCTTACTAGTATGTATACTGTATCCACCAACGTTTGCCTCATCTACCGTTCTGTAGTTCCTGTGTCTCAGTTGTCTCAGCCTTGTCTAGCCTTCTCGTGATAAATGGGGCTGGTTACAGGAATTCGTTACTCAGTAGTAACAACCCAACACCCGTGCAGCATTTCTTCACCCGTATCACAATGAAAAGAAGTGAGAATGATGTCAACTTTTTCCAGTTCTGACGCGCTGATTAAAAGAGAGAAAGTCGATGCAGTCCTGTGCATTTGTGGACGGCATAGATTCACAGCGAGACCTGAGCAGCAGCGGCGGCTCATGCATGGTGGGCTGGACTCGGCCAGTCTATGCTTTCTATTGCCAGGTAGATGTCATTCCATGTACAATCTTATATCATTTTTCTGAACAAAAGCTATGGACCTAAACCTGGATGAATACCTCCGTCTGTGGTAGACGAAGGTTTAGGTCCTTGACCGGATTTTGCAGAGAGAAATCGACTTAGTTGTCGTACTCCTGATGCGGCATCTCGACCTGTGATTGGCTCAATACGCGCATGGGCCACGGTATGATGGCCATGACGGCAAACTTGCCAACTGCGCATATCACAGATTCCTCTACGCCATGCGGCCAGTCACAGAGCTGGGAGCAACTCGCACATCTTATTTCTCGGCTTGTGCTATATGTGGATGAGAGACGGGTTTCAGTTGGTAGGATAGGAATGCTGCGCGAAATGTCATCATAATGCAATACTGGTTTACAACGTTCCCCCAGTTCAGCGCTCCCTCCCCCCCCCCACCTCCTCCCCCCACCCCCAATTCAGTGAGAGACTGTGTGTGTACTGGTGTGTGTGTGTATGTGTGTGTGTGTGTGTGTGTGTGTGTGTGTGTGTGTGTGAGAGAGAGAGAGAGAGAGAGAGAGAGAGAGAGAGAGAGAGAGAGAGAGAGAGAGAGAGAGATGATGATGATGATGATAATAATAATAATAATAAGCGCATTAAATAGGCGCTTTATCCCAATTGAAAATAGGCTCAAAGCGCCGCCGCCAACTGAACCCAACAAGCACGCTCACGTGAATCACGCGCATTCACTCACACACTGTACATAAACACAGAACATTCACGTGGTGCTAAGGGCAAGCTCAAGCGAGCTACTGTAGTTTTAAAAATCGTTTGTATTTGAAATTTTATTAAGTTGGCTGAAACTGATACCAAAGTGGAGGGGGAGGAAGAGCCGGAGTACCCGGAGAAAGAACCCCCGACGGTCCGCCCGAATTAACGGTGACACTTACTAGAGGAGAAAAATCCGACGCCGGAACCCGTAATCGAACCACGCACCTTTAGCATTGGTGGCAGGCGCCTTAACCACTGCGCCACGGACCGCCCCGTGATGATGATGAAACGTTTTTATTCAGAATAAAAAGTTTTAGGCATAGCAATGCCTGTCTTCCAAACTGTCCTGCTACTCTACACATAAAAATACATCAGACGATACAGCAAAAGATAAAACATAAGTAAAAAAAAAACATAAGTAGAGAGAGAGAGAGAGAGAGAGAGAGAGAGAGAGAGAGAGAGAGAGAGAGAGAGAGAGAGAGAGAGAGAGAGAGAGAGAGAGAGAGAGAGAGAGAGAGAGAGAGAGAATGACAATGACAATGACAATGATTCTTTATTTTACAACGGTGAAAGTTTTGGCTGGCACAATGATTTTTCGAACATGCCGTTGCTAACCTAACCTACAAATAATGCACAAAGTGTGAAACAACTATATTGAAAAAAAAAAGATTTTTTTTTAATGCAGAGAGAGAGAGAGAGAGAGAGAGAGAGAGAGAGAGAGAGAGAGAGAGAGAGAGAGAGAGAGAGAGAGAGAGAGAGACCAGACAGACAGACACAGGCAGACAGAGAGAGAGAGAGAGAGAGAGAGAGAGAGAGAGAGAGAGAGAGAGAGAGAGAGAGAGAGAGAGAGAGAGAGAGAGAGAGAGAGAGAGACAGAGACAGAGACAGAGAGAGAGACAGAGACAGAGACAGAGAGACAGAGACAGAGAGACAGAGAGACAGAGACAGACAGAGACAGACAGAGACAGACAGAGACAGACAGACAGACAGAGAGTTATTCCGACACTGTGAGAAGTCAAATTAATCAATCTTTGAACAGTTTTCCAGAAATCCAAAGTGCCCAATATTACAATCACACCTGATGAGTTTTATGGTTATTTGCATCAGGAATTTGTCAGATATTTCCTATTCTAGCTTGCACACGAGGCATAGATTCTCACGTTTTCCTGCAGATACTGTACTTGATCTATTTTAGGACAGGAATCATCGCAACTAAAACCGCTACCGACACGCAATGGGTTAATAAAGTATTTTGCCCTTGCTGATTCTTCCTGTTTCTTTGTTGATTATTTTCTTGCATTTTACACGCTGTGCAGTAACCTATGACAGTGTAGTGATATAATCTGGATTTGGACTTTAAAATGTAAAGGTTGATTCCGGTTGCTATGTTTTCAGTCTCTCCGAAGACATCTAATTTTACCAACTGCGTGTAATTTACGACCGTCTACTTACAACAATTTCAGACTCCCAAATCACACGAATTCCTGGCATCCTCAAAAATTAAAAAATAATACCACGAATCCTGTGCACGCAGTCTACTGTCGTCCGCTCGATCCGAAATAACACACTCATTTTGAGGAATTACCATAGACAGTCAAACAATTCCTATAGAAAATTAAACCCAGTCTCGGTCACCATGAGGCATTGATTTTCATGAGTCCCTGGAACTGCAAGGACGCATGCGAATCTGTGTCTGTTGCAGATGAAAGGATATGAATGAGGCCCTGTCTAGAGTTAAGGGTAAAAGACACAAGTTAAAGAGGAGAAAAACAGAAGAAGAAAACGCATCACTCGTCGCTTGCTCCGTTAGTTTATCGCCTAAAAAACGAGCGGCACAGCTGTTGCTGGGATGTTCCGAACTGATCCTAACACGGAACCTATGTCGTTTGCCGTCCCTTCTCATTAAGCGCCGAGCACTTTAAAAACAGTCGGCGCTTGAATATGTTTTTGGCACTATCGCGCGAGTATGGAAAAAGCCTCGGTGACGCATGAGTAAAATTATGATTCAGCACTGTTACAATTTTACCAGGCTGTAAAGAGCATCATTTGAAAGCCGCTCCAGTCAGTTCTTCATTACATACTGACACTAACATTTTGTGTCAGTGAAGATAATCATGGTTTATTATAATTATTCTGCACCTTAGCTTGTCTGCAGTATCATATATTGGTCAAGACAAAGAAACAGAAGAAATAGAGGTTGTTCGGAAATCAGAAGTAGGCCAAAATTGTTGCTCGTGTTTTGTGGAAAACAGTGGATTAAAGGAGCTCGGATAAACATGAAATATCGCACGTTTGTCCGGGCTTTTCATCCACTGTTTTCGTCGAAATGCGAGCAATTTTTGTTTACGTACTTCTGATTTCCAGAAATCGTCTATGCTTACGTGTTTGGCCGCCTTATGTATTATAAGGACATTTATAGAGATATTGTGTCATAGTGTTCGTTCTATTCTTCGTTTCCCATTGCAACAGTACAGTGTGACGAGGACGTTTGATTTCCGTTTTCGGGGTTCACGTGAATCTATGTCTCTCGCTTACAAAAATCGCGCAGTTCAGTTCCACCTCCATCCTGAGACTATTCCGGAACTAGTCATGTTTTCATGCAGACACTGACCAGATTTGTTTACAGTTTCGAAGGGGATTAACCCTCTGGCTGTCGGTAGCGCTTCTTGTCGCGATGATTCCTACAGGAATAATCGCGACAAAAAGCGCTACAACACTCAAAGTGTTAACCTACAACGGTATGTGAAAATGTCGTCATAACATGGTGGTTATGGCAAGGTAGTTTTTAACGAAGTAGTCGGCTCGCGACCCGTACTAGTCTTTTATGATCACTATGACGGTAAAAAGAGCGTGAAACAGAGTAACGGCCCCGCCTCCCGCCGCTAACCACACACGAACACGGACGTACGTATGCTAACTCCGTTAATATTAAATGTATTGCAATGATATTAACATGTTTTAACCACTAAGTAGATTGTTTCTGTGATGTATCGCGATTAAAAAATTCACGAAACAAAAACACACACATTTCAATACCTTTGTCATATCACGATTCAGGAACACACAGACCTTTATTTTTTTATTTTGTTTTTTCAACTTAGGGGGAAAAAAAGACGAAATATTTTCTCAGTTTTCCACTCCAGACTCTTCATTTACACAAGGTTTGGATTCTCATGAGCCCCTGCATGTCGAGAACCTCTTTCCTAGAGGAATCGGCTCCAGCTGTGACTCATATTGAGGGTATAGCCCTACGTTTACAACGGCTCATGTGAATCTATTTCTCCTGCCGGCGGCTTAGGTCGAGGAACGCGTTTGTTACTATGTATACTACACGCAACAAGTTAAGGGTCACCCTGAAAAAAAATGGTCATGACTTCAAATAAGCACAACTCGTCAAATTTTAATATTTTGTCCTAGAAATTTTGGACAAAAAAATGCCCAAAAATTTCAGGACAAAATCTTAAAATTGGATAGAGTTGTGATTATTGTGAGTAATTTGGTCATGATTTCATGAGCACAAATCTGTCAAATTTTTCCTAGAATTTTGGACAAATTTTGTCAAAAAATTGCAGGACAAAATCTTAACATTTGACAGCGTTGTGCTAATTGTGAATAGTATACCTTAACTCATTTGAGACGTGCCGCATCTGGATGCGGCGCGTCTCGAATGAGTTAATGTATACGCTGTCAGAGAACAGTGTCCTTTGACAGCGCAGGAAACAAACCCCAGACTAAAAAGGTGCTTGCCAAGCGTTGTAAAATGCTGTTTACCGTTTTGTGCTCGCTCTTCCACAGCGTGTTTCTGTGATGGTGATTTCTAAGTGAAGAGAACAGACCGATAGTGTATACTGCACACTGATATGCATAGTAAAATGCGTCTTTGCCTCTTGTCGGTCAGACGTTGCCAGTCACTGATGTGAGTCCTCAGACTGTAGGAGCAAAAAGACGACGACAGATTTTGCCAACTTCCCAGTAAGCAAAGGTCCTCGCCCGCCAACGACGGGCCGCAGTGGGCCCGCGCACATCCGTGTGCGGGCCCACTTCGGCCGTCGTCGGCCTGAAGATCGTTTGCTATAGGGGCCTCGGGCCGACGTCAGCGAGTTATCTTCCGTCATCGCCGCATGCGGTGTGGAATCTGCTCCTTGCTCTCACACCTATAAAACAGACGACGCCTTTTGATGTGAACTTTTAGCAGAACCGTCAGACGTACAATCAGAAGATGGGCAATAGATGCTGATAGTTTATGTCAGCCTCTAAGGGGTCTACACTTTCATGTTCATACACAGTCCGTCGTCCAGTTCCTTCCGTCTACATGATACACAGGTTCTCATGAGCCCAATCAGGCGCAGGGGGTTCACGAGAATATGTGCCTCTTTCTGGCCGCGTAGATTATCGCCATAATACGTCCACGGAGGTTACACTACAACTGTACAGAGGTATGAAAGTTTACGACGTGGTTGGCGTCCCTCCCTAGACTGTCTTGCATGCCAGTGACATCAAAGACTGAACGTGCTATGACGTCCTTCGCCTGAGGAACACTGTCTTAGTTAAGGCAAGCAAGACTCAAAGGTCCTGATGACTCTTTGTGTATGTGGACATATATGAAAGTCTTAGCCTCTTGCAGTCTGAACACTGTCTCATGTGTGCGAGTGAATCGCGGATTTGCCCTTTTCGTTGTAAAAATGATGGACAGCAAAACCAGTCGGAGGGTGATATCCTGGTTTAAACCTCTGCTAGACAAATGCAGTTATAAATGCGTGCTGGACTATGATCTTGGTCCTTACGGCTAGGAGACGTAAGGTCCAAAAGTACAGTATGACACAAGTAGTATTGATCCGTGCCAGCAGAACGTTTGCACGGCTTGTTCCAAAGTCTGTGCCTCATTATTGAGCTGATGAACGTCTATACCTACTAATACGTTATGGGGTTCACTGATGAACACAATGATTTAGCTTTGACCCCAAGCGGTTTCGGGCACTTCATTGCGGAAGGTTGTCACCTTTATGTGGGGGTTATCAGGCGCGCCATGTCACATGACACAGAATATGTCTCCTTCCGCGCCTGGGGCTAGTTGCATGAGTGAGCTTAGTCCTGCTCCAGCCACTAAGCAAGGTCCTCCGATATAGCGGATCACCTTGCTTAGTGGCTGGCGCAGGACTAAGCTCTCTCATGCAACTGACCCAAGGTCTGCCAGTCTTAGAAACTTTCGAAATATGTGATAATACTTTTATTGGTCTTTTTTTTATTGGTCTTTTTTTTCAGTCTCTTTTCACTTGTTCTGATTGGCCTAGCTCTATAATAATAATAATAATAATAATAATAATAATAATAATAATAATAATAATAATAATAATAATAATAATAATAATAATAATAATAATAATAACAATAATAATAATGGATATCTTGTTAAGCGCTTATTCTAAAAGTAGCTCTAAGCGTTCATAAAAAGAAAAAAACTAAGAGCTAACACACACACACACACACACACACACACACACACACACACACACACACACACACACATACACAGTGACCACTCGCACACAAACACACACACACACACACACACACACACAAACACAAACACACACACATAAACACACACACACACACACACACACACACACGCACACACACACACACACACACACACACACACACACACACACACACACACACACACACGTGATAGTGTTGATGAATTGTATATGGCTGGGGAAAGGGACTAGTGAAAGGCAGTGTAATAGAAGTGGGTTTTGAGAAATGATTTTTGAAGCAGTCTCGACTTAGCACATTATTACGATGACAACGTACTCGTTGATCAAAACGTGGCAAATCACTCTAATCGCCATTCAGCCAAGCCGACAGGAACAAAAATGAAGATGTATAATCAATTCAGAGAGTTACACAACAAATACAACTGAGTGCAGGTGCCGTTTTGTAATACCGTTGGTACCAATTTCATACCAAAAGAACAAAGAAAAAATGTGATAGAAAATATGTACGAAGCGCAGACACGCTCAAAACGGCGCAACCACAAAAGGGCAGATGAATATAAACTGAGGTGGTTATGCAACAACAGTAGCTATATGGACAACCTATCCTACCAATGTCAATTAAAAGAATAAATTTTAAAAGTTCATGCGTGTATATCAATGAGAAAATACCTGGTGGGCATCAGCTTACCAAGCGATAGAGAACCGGTCTGTCATACATATTTTTGTCAGGATAACACTGGGTTGTTTTCTTAGAATTTATATGTATAGATTCTTACATCGGTGTTCAGGTGATAATGAGAATCTCACTCTAGTGGTTTTAAAACCTTATCCTACGAGCGAAAGCGACTATGATAAGGTTTTAAGACCACGCCGGAGAGTGAGATCCTCAGTATCACCTAAACACCTATGTAAGTATCTATTTCTTACTCACCTTTCTCTTTGCATAAATCCGATACGAGTTGGTTTTCGGCACACGCCTGGGCACAACACAGCCGCCATTGTGTCTAGGCAAAGATCTTGACGTAATTTACTTTGTAATGCGACGTCAATTTTTCGGATGCCAGACAAATATTCCTACATGAGGATGTAATAGCGCAATTCATGTCGCCAGAGTGTCAGTCGTCAATATGAAATGATGTAATTTCGCGTGAGCTGAAAGTAGGTCAATTTCAAGATCGCGTGTGCCCGTACCGTTTTGTTGACTAGACATTCTGCAAGACAATTTTGTGCACACTTGGCCGTTCACGCAGCAGAGCTGTATCACACACGTGTGATACCGCTTTTCCGCTCAAAGGCAGCAAAGAAGGGGGTGTGTAAGAAATATCATATAGTAAATGCATTTGCACTTTAAACAAAAACTAAATCAAAGGATTAATATTGCCTAAATGAGTATTTTTATATGAAACAACAACAACAAAAGTAGGGAGTTTTATATAAAAACAACAACAAGAACAAAATCTAAGTGGGTAGTCTTTTAATCAGTGTTGTCGCACTGACTTCCACTACCGGGCAGGCACACTGAAGTGTCATTCCTCTTTACTTTCGTAGACTTCCCTCAGAGGATACAAATAGAGCGAAATAAATATATGTAATTGTGTGCTCCGGTCTATAATTGTGGACCTTACGGTTTAATCCGTAATGTCCAATATCACACACAAGCACACACATTTTGTCGAACCCTTGCAGCACGCATGGGTTCATGAAATTCTACGCTTCTTGCAGATGGTTCGGGTTGGATGAGCAATCTATTGTTTTAACCCCTTTGGCTGTCTGAAGGAATCATCGAGACAAAAACCGCTACAGAGAGCCACAAAGGTTAACGTTTATCTTTTTTTCAAATCTGGAACCGATTTCAGAATGTCTTATGTACGTCGCCGTGACACGTAATTGAACGAAGAGGAAACGTAGACAGGGTTTTCTACACAATCGTCCAGGCAGACTGACAAACGCTTCGTTTCTGACAAACTTGTGTCAAACAGTGCTAGGCCGGGGCGCTAGAGTTTCAAAGTCTACCCGTGCTCGCTGCCTCACAGGAAAAAAGGTTCAAAACGTTGGCGAGTCAAAATCTGTAGCTTCGATATTTTGTATTCCCAGGCTTGTATGTCTGGTGGTCGCCGTACTTTTTATCTTTATTTTTTACGAAAATCGTTTAAGCGATCTCTTTAATCCTTACTATAAAGGGGCACAACCTCCTGATTTCCTTTCTATAAAGGGGCTGAATCTACCTTCTTCGATCTGATTATGATTTAGAATTTAACTGCCTGCACGCGCGCTTATAAAAAACTGCTGTTTGAAATTAACCAACGCTTATAAGCATCTGTACTGTCTCAGTCACTGCTAATTGCAGATTTATCCAACTGCTGGCTGAGAATGCGTGTAAAACTGGTATTTTAGATTGTTATGTAAAGAATATCTGCCACCCTTTTCTGCCGGTTCACCAAGAATACGTGTGGGGGTAAAATTCCAGAACCAAACCAACTTTTGGTACCTTTTTTCCTTGCTAACAGCCGACAGCGCTAAATACATGTAGTGGTTTCAATGATTAAAAAAAAAAAAAGCCAATATAAAACACTAGTTAAAAAACGTATTTGACTTGCCCACTGAGAAGAAGTTTTACAAGTGAGGTCTGTTAAATCCATCTGTTGACACTGATGATTGGCGGGTATATTTAATCACGTCAATCAAGACAGCCAATCAGAACACGGAGACTTGTATCAACAAACATAGGGTCCAGATTCTGCCTAAACGGTCTTTTCAGGCGTATTATTGTGCCTTAGATTTCAGAAAGAGACTTAGAATAACAGTGGGGTGTTTAATCTTTTTCAGGAACAAATTTTTTTTAGGGTACTCAGTTGTAGCGAGAGAAAACATCATCCTTGTCAATTGACGAAAAATTAGAGATTGGTTGCACAGCCCCTCAGGCGGCTGCTTCGTCTGCAAGAGGCGTTGGTTCTCATGATCCCTTCCTGCTGCAGGAGCCGCAAGGACTCATGAGAACCATCGCCTCTTGTCTGCGTTTGGCCGCATTTACATCATCCAGGTATGACAGTTAGCAGGGTTTCAGTCAATGGCTTTTAAAACTTCAGAGATTTGTTTTCCAGTCTGTCCTGCTTTGTATTACATAAATGGTCTGGTAAAATCACCTTAGACGTGATTTTTTTTTCTTGTTCACTGCTTTCATCTCGACAAAAAACCTCTACCGACAGCCAGAGTGTTAACGTTTATCTTTTTCAAATATGCAACCATGCATGACATCACGATTGTTCCGAAAGGAAAGGCATAATTTTATCTTACTTTGTTTTATTTTTTACACCAGTTTTTCTTTGCATTTTTTTTTTTTTTTTTTTTTTTGTCCTGTAGTGAAAACAAATGACTCAAGCTAAAAGTTCAGCCGTCAACACAAACTGTTTGCAGGTTTGCACTTAGACCTATTTCGTGCCCTGTCAGAGCCAAGACATGTCAAAATCACTCTTGTGTGTTGTTTCTCCGCGCAATAAGTGAAGGGGCGATGTTTTCTACGGAAATCCTGTGTCCGACCCGACAGAAAACTTTCTCTCTCTCTCTCTCTCTCTCTCTCTCTCTCTCTCTCTCTCTCTCTCTCTCTCTCTCTCTCTCTCTCTCTCTCTCTCTCTCTCTCTCTCTCTCTCTCTCTCTCTCTCTCTCGTCGCCTCTCGGGACCGATCAGGGGGTTCAACGTCGGAGGTGAAAGTCTCGTGATAAGTCCTCGACTTTCACCAGGCCTCCGACATTCAGTGAACCCCCTGATGGGACCCGAAAGGAGACACTGAAGAACCACTGGCAAGGCCTAACTCGTAATAAACTAATAAGTCAGCTGGGTGGCTCCGTGGTAGAGCGTTCGACTCTCGCCCGAAAGGTCGTGGGTTTGAACCCAGCTGTGGGTCAAAATTTGAACAGGCCTCCGGCTTTTCGGTGCCCCGTCTTTGAAAACACCTTCGCGGTAGACAAAAGACGTTAAGCCCTAAACGTTTAACTTTTAAAAAATAAACTAATAACGTTTCTTGCGGCACACGGAAACAGCTTCCGACTAGAGACTATCCTGCAGCAGCAGCAACAGGAGAGATGCAATCAAGTGCCAAGAAGCCGTCACGGTCCAGTAAGACGCGTGATCAAACTCCCGACGTGTGCGCTCCGTGCTCCTGTCAGCGCCAACACTGCACGTGGTGCGCGTAATGCGAACTGACAATCCAGTCTACAGCTCGATTGCTTTCGCACGGACGTACCCTCTGGTCACCGCTTTTGTGTTCGCAACTGTTGGCATTGTCTTCTTTTTCTTCGTCCTCCTGTAAGTCTTCTTACTCTGCCGAAGGTCAAATTATTGAAAATTGTCTTCTCAATGTTCAGGAGATAGTTAGGCGATGATGCATGAATTTAAAGGGGTGGTGCCAGAATAATTTGGCACCTAAAAGGCTAGTAGTGTCTTCACGGCAAGCGTGAAAAATGGCATGTGTGCTAACTGCTTCTTCCGGCGTAGAGAAATAAAGTTTCATTTCATAAAGTTTAATTTCATAAAGTTTAATTTCATAAAGTTTCATTTCATAAAGTTTCATTTCATTTCATTCGATGCCAGTGGACGCAAAACTATTAACTCATTCAGCCCAACGCACGTATTTCCCAAATTTTGGAGGCGTCATCTAATGACTATGCAACAGTTGCAGGAGATGGATCGACCATGATACTTCAAGGGTAGTGCCAGATTAGCTTGGCGCCGACAGGCGCCAAGCTAATCTGGCACTACCCTTGAAGTATCATGGTCGACCCATCTCCTGCTGTAAGGCGTCAGGGCCGAATGGGTTAAGGCTTTGAAAGCAAGACAAGGTCAAGACCGAATATTCCCATGAATCCAAGGAATACTGATGTTAATTGGGCGAGCAAGAGACAAAGATTTTTATGTGCCCCCCCCCTCCCCTGCATCCGCTGGGGCTCATGCAGTTCTTTGCCTCTTGCAAGTGGGTGGTGACTGCATTCCTTCTTGCGGCCTGTGTTTATTTAACTCTGTTCAGAACCGAGAGAATGTAAACACCACCCGACTGCAAGAGTAGGTACAGAACCTCATAAGGCCCCCGCAGATGCGGGGGCTCATGAGGATCTATGCTTTTTGCTGAGACCACTTTGAATCCATATTCTTGGGACGATGAGGATCTAGGCCCTTTGCTGAGACCACTTTGAATCCATGTTCCTGGGGCTAGGGTCTTTTGGCGGCGTTGAATTAACGAAGATTGCAGAAACACAGTCTGCCTCGGCTGGCACTGATCCGGTTCACTCTTTCGAGACGTGCCGCGTCCGGATTCGCGGCTTTAAGCCGCGAATCCGGATGCGGCACGTCTCGAAAGAGTTAAGACATTGAGCACTAAGGTGGACATTGCTAAATTTGAAAGCTGCCATCACTAAGAAGACTTGCATTCAGAAGATAGATCGAGCATGAATGATGGCTCAAAGGTGGTGAGAGAATAGCTACAAGCTATTCCTCCGGCACAGCCCGGCGTTTGACTGTTATGTTTTTGTCTGTGTATCAAGGCTGAATGAGGTAAGAAAACATCACAAATATCTGTATCTATTACAGAACCAACCTCTTTTTCCCACTGAGCCAAATCTTCTTCCTTATTATTTTTTTGGCGCACCCCCCCCCCCCCCACGACCCCCCCCCCCCTCCAGTGGAATATTTCATAACCTACCTTGGAACTGCTACATTACCATGATAGCGAGGTTGATGAAGATTTGTCCTATTTTGTAGCTTTAATGTGAACCAGTCGACACTGTTATAAATATGCGAAGTAAAACAAGGAACGTCTAAGATTGTTGTCAGTGATGCAATAACATCCACAAGGCCAATGTCCGAATACACATATGGTCTTTTTTCGTGTAATGACAAAATAAAAAATAAATAAATAAATAAATAAATACAAAACACTACAGCAGCCGAAGGACATTACACATGCCACGGAAGGGAAATATGGGTACTACATGTGTACCAACTGTCGAGTTAATTTCAGTCCAAATTTTGTCAGGTAATTGTTTGTTTGTTTGTTTCCTTTTTAACTTAATTGGGGTGGGGGTGGGGGGGGGGGTTGTTGTTGTGTATTTGTTTATGACAAAATGGGTCCACACATCATCTCCGCATGCAGAATAATCTGTCGCAACAGTTTTCTATGCACTGTTAAAACAAACAATAGCGTCCGCAAACGTTCATGAAATTATGTACCTCTTGGTGGCCACAATCGGCTCCAGCTGCTCATAAAAATAAACTCAATTGTTGTTTTGGGTCAAACGGCTCTACGGCTCTCTCTCTCTCCCTTCCCCCCCCCCCACCCCTCTCTCTCTCTCTCTCTCTCTCTCTCTCTCTCTCTCTCTCTCTCTCTCTCTCTGGCAGCCGACAAATCGGAACTGATATCTGTCATGTATCATAGATTTATCGTTGCTGTCGCATGCAGAGCGTGAAATACCAACCCAACCATTCTCTTCGCGTTTCCATTTCCATTTTTCTCCCGCCACCACTTTTTAGCCCGTCAGTCTGAGGCTTGCACCCAGGCTGTCTCAGTCTGAGCATGTAAATAAAGCAGTCTGCTGTCAGAAAGCGGCAATGGTTATCATGAGCCCCTGCATCCGCAGGGGCTCATGATAATCATTGCCTCTTGCAGATGGAGAGAGCACACTGAGTAACTGCCTTGTACTGACAGACATTTTTTGTTCTGCTGCTGTTGCTTCTTTTTCTTATTCTTCATATTGTTTAGCAATTTTTAGCCCCTTGTTTTATGCACCACCGTTATAACACAGTTCTGTATGCTACAGGGAGGGTTCCCACCGTTTTTGTTACAGAAGCGATGTGATATTAGACACATAACACAAATCACAAATGTTTACGTTTGTATTACATGTAAATGTAAATTCATATTTTCTAGTAATCAAACTGCCTGATGAAACGCATTTATATGAAAGTATATTAATTAAATTTCTGGATCTATGGCTGGATGGTGGACGGGGATTGACTGATTGATTGATTTATTGATTTATTGATTGATTGATTGATTCATTCATTCATTCATTCATTCATTTCATTACTTGATGGATGGGTGGATGGATGGATGGATGGATAAATGGATGGATGGAGTATCATTTGCTGGTGTTCACTGTCTGACTGACTGGCTGATTAACTGATCGATCGTTCGATCGGTTGATTGATTGTCAGAGGTGCGGTATATATTCCCTGAGCCCTTGCTTGCATGAATGCGTTGTCCGATGTATGGACTGACATTTAGCTGATTGATTCTTCGACTCCCTCTCGTGCTTAATCTACAGCCGTAACACCCGATTTCTTTTTAGGCCACCTAGAGCTGTTCTCGCTCCTCAAGAGGTGTATAATATTCTCTGACCCTCTGCGGATGCATTGGTTAACTCATTCGCGGCCAGCCGCATCCGGATGCGGCTGGCCGCGAATGAGTTAAACATCTAAATCTCGTGCAGATGGAAGCCATAGACCGTGGATCCTATCTTCCACTGTGTGGCAGCGTCTGGAAAAAGGTATGTAATTAACAACTGAACAATGTAAGCAACACTGATGGTCTGCACTGTGTCCAAATTTTACGCTTAGTGGAGAGTAGGGAAAAAAAATGGTCTAGGTCTAGCTGGTATCTTTTCAGAGTCAGGACGGTCGATCAGCCAGCCCTACCCAAAATGCAAGAGGCGTAGATTCTCATGAGCCCCTGCGGCTGCAGGGGCTCATGAGAACCTATGCCTCTCGTCTGGTAGCGATGGGCTCTACTTACATCCTCAAATTGAGGAATTATTTCATTTACCTCCGGCATAGAAATAATTCCGACCCCGAGTGCGCGAGGTACAATGGGCCCTAGCTTCTTGTCTTTCTGAACCGCTCACTGACGTTTCTATCGAAGGATGAAGCTGTAAAAGCCAACAGTAGTAGCAAACTGAAATCCTAATCGCCTCCTCCTTTGGAAAGACGGGTGTATAATTAGTGTGTTGATTGCAAGCAAGAGGTACAGATCCTCATGAGCCCCTGCGTGCCGCAGGGGCTCATGAGGATCTGTGCCTCTTGATTGTGCAGAGTAGCAGACAAAGAATCCAACGTCGCCCAAAAGGCGGCATCCAATTTTCTGCCGTGGAAACTCAATAGTCAAGAATTTTCATCTACCTTGTCTTCCTGTACGAGAACCTATCCATCACAATACAGCGAGCTCGCGCGTACGCACATATTGACGCGCACACGAAAATGACACCAGCACGGACGTGCACCCGCAACGCCGCACGAGCAAACAACCATGCACGCGCAGGAAAACACGCAGTTTAGACAGACAGGCAAACTCGCTCGCCTCGACGACGACGACCAAGGCTTGTGAAACTTGGCGTTATGTAGCAGACGTCGACGGCCGTTGGCCGGGGTACGGCTGTGCGCGGGCAAAAGGCGGCCGACATAGGCCCGATGGCCTTTTGCGCATTGGGAATATAGAAAAATTGTGGAAGAGGAATGAGGGGTGAGATGTAGGGGTTGGGGTGGGGGCGCGGGGGTGGGTGGGGGTGGGTGCGGGGGCGGAGGTCAGAACTAACTTGATGGAGAGGGGTGGGGTTGAGGGTGTGTGGGGGGAAGAAGGGTGGGATGGGGGGTTAGGGGGTGATTGCAGTGCTGCCCTAAGAAGGCATAGGACAGCAAGTCCATTTTTGTAAAAATTCTATATTGTAATTGTATTACAACAAAATTCTGGCATTTCACGATGGACTTTGTGTCTTCTGCCTTCCTAGGGCAGTGTGGGTTTGGGCGTGCGCGCGCGTGGGCGTGCGCGTTGCGTGGAATAGAGGTATGTTAGAAGTTAGTTCGAAGGCACGCGTGTTTGCTTGTTTGCATATGATGGGGGCTTACAATGACAAGATGGTTCAGGAAGGGGGTACTGACGGGGAGGGGGAAACTCACACTCAGACAATCACGGAAGACGAATTAGTTTCAAAATATGCATAGCATGTGGGGGTCTGGTCGTACTAACTGTCTAGAAGGCAGAAGGGAGCGGAGAGAAAGAAAAAACAAAAACAAAAAAATCATCACAGTACTCACCACTTTTGCAATTTGTACCATACAAGATTACAGATCCGATAAGCCCTGTCTCGGTTTCTTTGCTAGTGGTACTGAGTGCTCGGTCCGGTCACACTTTGTTGAAGAAAGTCAGTTTCTTGCCTTCATCCCTGCTGCGAAAACCGTTCTTCTGCCAGAGGTATAGATTCTCATAAGCCCTTGCATATTCCAGGGGCCCTTTAAAATCTTTACCTTTTGCGCGCATGAGATCGGTACACCTGAAATTATCAGACTGCGGAAGTGTTCGAGGTTTATGCCTATTGAAGAGAAAGTTAGTTTCTTCTGCTCGTGTTCGCAATAAGCACCATCCGTCTGCAAGAGGCATAGTTCCTCATAACCCCACGTACACTCTTCTGTATCTATTTCTGTTGCAATTTGCATCAATGTGCCTCTCGATTCAGAGGGAGAGGTCGTCGGTCATGTCAGTGGTGTACACTACTCTGCACCAGTCATACACTGGCATATTATCCCCGATGGATTTCCTGACTGCTGATTATTGTAAGTAAATTGATCTAAAGTTTCCTAGCAAAAGGTATAGATTTTCATGAGCCCCTGCGGAAACAGGGGCTGATGAGAATCTATACCTCTTGCAGATTTGACGTAGAAAGCAGTGACGATTCTTCAACTGTGTTCATGTTCTTTTTTTTTCTTCTTTCCGACTCGTCTAGCGCCGGAGTTGAAGTTTTCCATTATGTCAGATTTTATCGGAAGAAGAGACAAGTTTAAAAATGATCTCCAGGCTCGATACCCACTCAAAACAAATGAGCAAGGAGAACGAAGAAGCTAAGCGTAGACAAATCAAATGTGGTAGACTGTCATTTTGCCGTTCAGTTGTCTGAAAATGAATTTTGGCGAGGAAAGGTCGGTTACAAGCTAGTTAGAGAATTCATTATATGTGCACTTGCTGACATTTAGACAAACAGTTATTTCATCGGTATTTTAGGAAGGTAGCAAGACTTGTAAGCAAAGAAACAGTCAACATATACAACAACAAAAATACATACCAAGACAAATAAAAAGAACTAAACACACGTTTCATTCACAAAGAAAGAATGAAAGAAAGTACAGACTAAAGAACCTAGAGAACCTCCTGACCAGATCCGTGTTCCAACAAATACAGTACATGTGGGATGTGTGTATTTGTCATGCGAAATGACTTGTGACTTTTTAGGGAGGGGTGGGGGGGGGGGGAGCACCGTAGTTGAACCCGGGTCCATTTCGAGCTTAGACGTGTATTATTTTCACAGTTCCTGTTTTTAACACATTCTGCTCCAGGGACCGAAATCCGCAAATTTTGAAGTTGCCCCCCGAAGACTGTATTACACTTCTGGAAACAGATCGAGCGTGATAGTTCAAGGGTTGTGCCAGAATAGCTTGGCGCCTATGGGCGCCAAGCTATTGTGGCACAACCCTTGAACTATCACGCTCGATCCATGTCTTGTCGTGCATGGCGTGTCGGATTTGAATCAGTTAAGGAAAAAACCAACTGACACAGCTCTAAGATAGAAAAAGAGACGCACAGAGTCACTGAGACACATGGCAACATTGCCATAGAAGGCTAACAAAGCCGGCGGCCTGCTCTTGTGGTGTTGGGTGTTTGTTTTTCCCATCATACAAATTCAATTTCAGTGTCATTTTTGTAAAAAAAAAAAAACCACATGTTGGAATGTGAAACATTACTGATTGTGCGTGATTCTTTTGACAGTATCCATACCACAGTACCCTCGAACCGCTAGGTCCGTACTACTTATCATTAGTGAGGTTACGTTTACTCCGAACGATCTAGATTTTCAAAATCAAGATTCAAGATATTTATTGTCCCAAAAGGAATATTCTTGTTACAGCTCACAGTTAGAGGATTAGTAACTTGTTGAGAAACGTAATCATAAACAGTAGAGCACACATAACTAACGACAACGAGCGAGAGCGAACTCGCGGGACTGATAACCAGCTTGTAATTAGAGCATAGACAACTGTCCAAACAAGGGGTTCATGAGGATCTATTCCTCTTGGAGATGTTTGGACCGTTGTCTATGGTACAAGCTGGTTATACGCCGTGATTTTGTTCTCGTTCGTGGTCGGTAGTCGTTCGTAGCAAACGAAGCCGCACTATTGAAGCCGTCAGGGCGAATGGAAGCTGAGGGGTATTGACGCAGGCACTGAGAGTCAGCCAGAGATCAACACGATACAAGCCAAGCATGCGTTACTCGAAACTCCCAGAACACTACCTCAAACAACTCCCTTCCATGTGCACGAGGTATAGATTATCATAAGCCCCTGAAGTCGCAGGAGCTTATGAGAAACTATGCCTCTTGCATGATATCAAGGTTAGCACCATTTGTTCCTCAGATTTAGGGTGTCATCTGGGTTAATGCCAATGACTGAGAATTCCTGGCGACCCGCGAGTCACGGGATTGTATTCTTCTGACCCACATAAACTTGTCTTGCTCGGGAATCGAACCGTAAAGCACTAGCAGAGCACGAACATGAAAACTCAAGTTGACGGCGCCTGTAAAAATTTCAAGGAGGTCTCTTTGACGCCTCTTTCAATGCGGAGTTATTACCCAGTTCGCTGGTAGACTATCATGGAAGAAGCTATGTCTATTCAGTTGCGGTTCCGCCAGAAAGCCGAAGCTCCAGAGGTCAGTTGCACGAGAGAGCTTACTCCTGCGCCAGCCACTAGGCAAGGTGCTCCGCCGCGATAGCGGAGCACCTTGCCTAGTGGCTGGCGCAGGAATACGTTCTCTAATGCAACTGGCCCCAGGCTGTATCAGTTCACAAGTGTGGACTACGCAAGTCGACCTGGTCCGAATGCAGGAGCAGGTACTAGGCTGGCGATGCCGGGAATATCTTCTATACTCCCGAACAGAACGTCTATGTTCTAGTCTACACAGTCCAAGACTCAGTCCGCAGTCGTAAGGATCAATACTGGCGTGAACGGGCAAGCAAGACACATGAATTCACATAAGCCCCACGTAACCTGCTATATATATGGAATGGGCTTGTTTTTGGACCGTGGACGGCAGCTTTCCTGCCTCTTTTCATGCATTAAAATCCCCGGCTCGAACCAGTCAGTGAGGGTGCCGTCAGCTAGTCAGTCTGTCGTCAATCGATTATATCAGTCAGATAAACCATTTTTCGGTCAGCTGGTACACTATAGTTTATCTTGAAGAAGGCGGGCACGAAGGGGCGCCATGCAGACTTATACAAACCCTATAGGGTACTGACAAACCAGATAGGTGAGGCTAGCGCTGGTAGAACTTTAGATCCATAGCCCCCACCTATCAGGCACCCCGGCAATCGCCAGCCCACAGAAAAATACGCAGGTATAGAACAAGACGATCATATACATCCCTTAAAGCCGGTGATGTATATGATCGTCTTGTTCTATACCTTAAAGAGATGTATATGATCGTCTTGTTCTAAACCTGCGTATTTTTCTGTGGACTGGCGATTGGGTGCCTGGTAAGTGGAGGCAGGGGATCTAACTGTTTGTCCAGCGCTGAATAATTTCCCTTGGTACGTGTATAATAAAACCCTATAGGGTTTGTATGGCGCCCCTTCGTGCCCGCCTTCGTGAAGATACGGATTTCAAGGCGGCGCGGCAGAGGAACTGAAAGCCCGTCGATTCCAATCGTTAAATTCTGGGTTCACCTCCACCCTGGCTTATACTTTATTGGGGTTTCTTACACGTCAGTCATGAGGTCAGTAACATTCGACATTTCTAGCAATAACCCATATAACTATGTAATTTATCCACCAGCAGGAGGTTACTGAATTTGTCCAAGTGGCATCAGTCTCAATGCACTGGTGTATTTTTTAATGCATCAGTCCTTCAGCCAGCTCCTTTCACTTGCAAGAGGCATAGATTCTCATGATTGCCTTCGGGCACATGTGAAATCAACTCTTACTTGCCAAAAATAGAAACAGTTAATTTAATTTCTCAGACGGGGGAAACGCCCCGAGGTTTAACTAACCAGTTACTGAGTGACCGCAGTCAGTATTTCAACATGTTCGCTTCATCAGCCAGTTGAAAAGACGATCCCAGTAACCATAAGGGCATCGGGCAGACGTCGGAGGCAGCTAGCCCGCGCACGGACGTGCGCGGGCTAGCTGCCGCCGACGTCTGCTCTAGGACCGTTTGCTCACTGCAATAATCTGCCGACAGAAGGGCGGCATAACCTACGGGATTTGTAGTTCCGGGTTCTGTCCGGGGAGGTCTGGTTTAGTCGTCAGGGTCCGGAAGCGAACTCGGCCTTTTTTTTTTATCGATGGTCAGAGCTTTCTCGGCCGAGGCTTGAAATACATCCTGCGTTTTTCAGCTCTCAGGTCAGCAGGTAATTTTTGCCATCTGCAAGAAGCATATATTCTCATGAGTCCTTGCGGCCGCATGGGGCTCGTGAGAATCTATGCATCTTGCTTGTCCTCATTTAGATCTTAAAACGAGGAGATTGATGACGGTTTAAGCCAAGGACGGGCTTCGGGAGAAAATTTGTAATTTATGTGTGTTTGAAAAACGGGTTTACGAGAACGATCTCAAGCTGTGAAGCAACTTGAATTACTAGTAGTCATCAAGAAAAAAAAACCCCACAACAACAAAAGAAAACCCCACAAAAAGAAAGAAACAAAAAAACCAACAAGGAATGAAATGAAAAAAAAAAAAGAATAAGATAAAACAGTGTACATGTACTCAATTTCGGGTGAAGAAATTGTTTAGTAACTAAAATATTTTGTCTCAGTCTTGCTTTTTTTCCTCTTGGTTCATTCCTCCTTACTTTTCACATGCTTGGCAGTCAGCACGTTTGAACTGGATGTGCTCACCAATTTGACATTTCTGCCTTGTGGAGGCAAAAGACATTAGGGCCGAATTGTAATTGTGTGAAAAGCGAGATTTTCAATGTATAACATAAAAATTATGTACAATGAAAAAATGACTTACTGTCTTTTGCCTTCACTTGGCTGGTCAGCATGCCTAGATTCCGAAACTGTCACAGGCATTCGATGTACTCAGTGAATCTGGAAGTTAACTCATTCACTCCCGACACACCACAGCAAGATATGACTCGACCATGATAGTTCAAGAGTGGTGCCAGAATAGCTTGGCGCCTATAGGCGCCAAGCTATTCTGTCACCACCCTTGAACTATCACTGTCGATCTGTCTCCTAAAGTGTAATGCAGTATTACAAGGACAACTCCAAAATGTTGGTATTTCGTACCTGGGACACAATGAGTTAAAAGATGGGGCACGTCATGTTGGTCACATTCAATATAGTACCATCGACTCCCTCTAGGTTTACAGCTGTATCTGGGTCTAAGCATCAGGGGCCAGTTGCATGAGTGAGCTTAGACCTGCGCCAGCCACTAAGTAAAGTGCACCGCTACAGTAGAGCACTTAGCTTGTGGCTGGCGTGGGACTAAGCACACTAATGCAACTGGCCCTTGGAGCGAGGTGTTGGTCTAGAACCATAGACCGTGTATACGCACATGGTCTGCGTTTCGAACTTTTTCAAGGGTGGAATTTTCATGACTTTGGCCCATCTAAAACATAATTACAGCCACTTTGCAAGACGCCGATGGTAACTATTCCATAGAAATACATCTATTTAGCATGTTCATCTTTCCAGCTGCCCGTCTATGACTCTTTGTTTTCCGTAAACCGTGAACAACAAAACGGGTCATATGGCGTTAGTACTCGGTTAACAAATATTTAAAATTAATATTAACTCATTCGAGAAGTGCCGCCTCCGGATACGCGGCATAAGCCGCGTATCCGGAGGCGGTACGTCTCGAATGAGTTAAGCCCTCGATCACTGCCAGTTGACGCAGATTGTGTTTCTGAAATCTTCCTTAATTCAACGCCAAAGAACCCTGGTCGTCCCAGGAACATGGATTCAAGGTGGTGTCAGCATGAGGCATAGATCCTTATGAGCCCCCGTATTTGCGGAGTTGGACCATGTCCGCTTTTTCTGGGCAGTCAAGGGGTAGATAATAATACACGTGCGAAATGTTATTGTTCGCATTGAAACCCCTTTTTCGTATGCCGCGTGATTTGATTGTCAACAAATACATCGCTTGCGTCCCCATCCCCCACCCGCACGTTCTTTGGTTTGCTAGGAGTTGGGGCGTACCTCCAGTGGTTATGTATGTTGGTTAATCACCTTAAGACATATTCTACCCCAGGACCGAAATCCCTAAATTCTGGAGCTGCTCTATGAAGGACTGTATTATAATTCTAGAGACAGATCGAGCATGATGGTTCAAGGGTGGTACCAGAATACCTTGGCGCCTATGGGCGCCAAGCTATTCCGGCACCACCCTTGAGCTATCGTGCTCGATCCGTGTCGTGCTGTGGTGTGTCGGGGCTGAATGAATTAAACGAGCTGAAAGCAAGGAAAACAAAACAAAACAAGACGGTGCTTGCTAGACCATACGAAGACGTTTGAACCTTTGTCGTTGCATGTTCGGAAGTACCAGCCGTTTTGTAAGTTTAACCTCTTTGTGCATGGAGTCCCAGTTTTGTTCACAGCACCGGTGGCTGCATGCACAAAAGCGTTAATACTTTTCACGCTACATATGTGTCGGAGCTTAACTCGTTTTTTTTTTTGGATTCGGCATATTCAATTCTGGGTGTTGAAATGACCACCACCACCACTACCATCACCACCGCAACCACTATAGTCCGTCAACGTCATCAACAGCGCTACCTACAAAACTATTACAAACGACACCACACCGAAAATCCAAGCCACCGCCACCACCACCACAGCCATCACCACTACCACCACCTCTACCGCCTACGTCATCACCACCATCCACGTCGACGGCACCACGATTTTATTGTCATTGCCCCACACGGGTCCTGCGAGACTTCCTTTCTCCCCAAAATCCGTGTGAGCAAGCCCCCCAGCCACTCCTGTATCAGCGCAAGAGGCACAGATGCTTATGAGCCTTATTAACAGCAGGGGCAATTGTGCATTTATGCCTCTTGCTGAAAGTAAAAGAGTCGGTTACTGGCATTTCTGTACAGGAAACACAAAGTTGAGGGGTTAGACTTCAACGAGCCATCAGGGGTTCTGAAGAATACGACACGCGCCTGAAAGAGGCATAGATCCTCACGAGCCCTTCCAATTGCGGGAGCTCATGAGGATCTATGCCTCTTGCTGCGCTGATATTGTATTCACGTAAAAACCAAATACTGGCCTTTGGGTAGTTTGCTTCTTGGACGGAGAAAGTCGTCCTGGTTCAGCAACACTCTCAATATCCTCAGTTTAAGGAGTAGTTGGGGTTGATCTTGGACAGTAAGAGACACAGATTCTCTTGAGCTCTAGCGACAGCAGGAGCTCACGTGAATCTATGTCTCCTGCAGATGGTAGGGCCTTGGTTTGACTTTTCACCCTGATACTGCCGCCGTGTCGATCTGAATGTCAGGCCCCCATGCACTGACGCAGGAAGAACGCGCGAGGCTGGGTCTCCTTCTCAGTGTTATGAATATCTAACACTTATTGGCATATGCTCCCTATTTGATAACAAAGCGGGCCCGGAGAGCCGGGGAAGTTTCCCATTCCCTTCCAGGGACCGATCGCACAAAGATCCATCCGATCTAAAAATGAGATCCAAGCTGCTTCGGAACCGGGGAGGGCTCTCGGAGGGAGAGAGAGAGAAAGATCAAACGCCCGCCCAAATTCCCACCTTCCATGCCCAGTTTGTGGCTGAACCCCCAGTTCACTCCTACAACTTAGGATTGCAGTTGTAAATCCGGCTGGTCCGACCAGCAAAAGGCTTAGATCTGCACGTCACGAAAAACTGGAGGTGCCGATTAGGGTGTGTGACTGGGGCAGACGGAGGAAATCGTTGGAGCTTCCCCGACCCAAACAGTGGCGGCGCGCAAGGGTCTGGTTTGAATTGTCCTATAAGAACACGCGTCCAGTTGGCCGGGTGGGAAGACAAGTTGGCCTTTACACGTTCACTCCATCAGCCAGCCCCTTACTTCTGTAGGATCTGTAGAGTCTCATGAGCCCCTTCAGTCAGCTCTGTCATATCACAGGCGGCATGTAGATTTCTTGAGCCTCTACGGACGTCTTTCAGGCAAGAGATGTTCATTTGCTTAGATCTTGGCGCCCTCAGAACTAGTAAACGCAGAGGATGCACACATCAGACCACCGAAAAAAAGAAGAAGAAGAAGAAAAAAACCAACAACCGTGATCTAGCTTCGAAGATGTGTGCGTTGATCTGTGATTTTGGACCTTACGGCATTACAGCCGTAAGGTCCAAGATCATAGCTCAATTCACATTTATGGACTGCATCTTACCTTATGAATCGCCACTCGCGGGACGAAGCCGCTGAAGAGTGGACAACCAAACGTGTCTTTCGTCAGCGATGTCCCTGTATTACAGTGTCTGGACAAGACGACCATTTTGTGCCTGAGTCAGTGTCGTCAGTTTTCCACTGATCGATACGAAGTCAGTGATTTCAAAACAACGAAAAAATGTTGTCATGTAGATTGGTTGACCTTTCTTGCTTTCGAAGTGACCATTGAAATAAAACACACATATAAAAATGGAAAGGAAGGCTTAACGTAAAAAACAAAACACTATAAACCTAAGCGAAGCAAACACACACACATACACACACACACACACACACACACACACACACACACACACACACACACACACACACACACACACACACACAAACACACACACACACACACAACAGAAGAAAATGCAAACCAATAAACAAACCAAGAAAGGAGGAGAAAAACTCTATTCGGCATAGCCATGGACAAACCAAGAAGCAATAGACAAAGCATCCACGCGCTGATTAACCCTGACGCACTGCAGCAGGAGATGGGTCGACCATGATAATCAAGGGTAGTTCCAGATTAGCTTGGAGCCGACAGGCGCCAAGCTAATCTGGCACTGTCCTTGAATATGGTCGATTCATCTCCTGCAACTGGTGCATATCATTATATGACACCTCCCAAATTTGGGAAATACGGCCGTCGGGCTGAATGAGTTAATATAAAAAGAGTTATTGCATATTGCCCGAGCCGAGCAAGGCCGGCCACAAAACCAGCCAAAAATTAAACATTAAAAACCAGTTTCGAGGATACTGCGAACAAAACATTACGGCAATAATGCCGTAAATGTGCAGACCATCAGACAATACTTTTCCTATACCACCATTCCGACCATGCGATCGGAAACGGGTGAAGTCATCAGAATCGCATCAACCCAAAATGGCCGGCGTTTGATGGCGCGCGGGTAAGGGGACACAACCGGTGTATGTTTGTTCTCTTCCCTGAACAATTCCCTGATCAGACTTCCCGTTTGCCAGAGGCGTATATTCTCATGAGTCGCTGCATTGCAGGGGCTCATGAGAATCTACGCCTCTTGCGGAAAATGTTCTCCGTGGTATTTGCGTCTCAACAGTTTAGACGGAGTAGGTCAGCGGGGGTTTAGCTTCGGAGTCTCTCTCTCCTGTAGGTGTTGGAAAATGTTTTTAGAGCCGTGATCGGCGGCCGGCGGCGACGTTAGTAACCGCTACCACATGTCACCCGTCCTCTGGCGGAGGGTGTGTGAGTGTGTTGAGCGGGGGAGGGGGGGGGGGGCGAAGAGAGAGAGAGAGAGAGAGAGAGAGAGAGATTTTGGTTTGTGTGTTCGCTCACACACAAACGCACAAGTACACACGAACACTTTCACACACACACGCATGAACGCTCCACTCGCACACGCACACGCACACGCACACGCACTCACGCACACACACACACACACACACACACACACACACACACACACACACACACAAACACACACTGACGCACACTGTAGCCCATACACTGTAGCCCTCCCCGCCCCTCCCCCCCCCCCTTACAAACACACACACTCCCCCCACGCCCCCCCCCCACCCCCAACCCCCCCCCCCCCCCACACACACACACTCACACATTCTCTTCAACAAATTTGCCAGATCTCACCATCCCGCGTCATCAACTGACAAAACATGGTACGCATCCGACACCACAGTTAACCCATTACATCCTGAGGCTGATTTTAAAATGCTCATTTTCTTATGAAAGCTGCATTAGGAAATAGATCAACCATTTTAGTTCAAGGGTGGTGCCAGAATAGCTTGGGCGCCAAGCTATTCTGGCAACACCTTTGAACTATCGGTCAAATTAGTTTCAAGCAGTAGTGTATCAGAATGAAAAGGGTTAAGCATAACAAACTGAAGCCGATGACTTGCTTCTGTACCCCAGGACTGATGTCAACATCACCCGCGTTGCAATAAAACAGTGGTTGAGTAATACAGTATGAGTATTTCAGTTTGAGGACTGAGTAATACAGTATGAGTATTTCAGCTTGAGGATTGAGTAATACAGTATGAGTATTTCAGTTTGAGGATTGAGTAATACAGTATGAGTATTTCAGTTTGAGGATTGAGTAATACAGTATGAGTATTTCAGCTTGAGGATTGAGTAATACAGTATGAGTATTTCAGTTTGAGGATTGAGTAATACAGTATGAGTATTTCAGCTTGAGGATTGAGTAATACAGTATGAGTATTTCAGTTTGAGGATTGAGTAATACAGTATGAGTATTTCAGCTTGAGGATTGAGTAATACAGTGTGAGTATTTCAGCTTGAGGATTGAGTAATACAATATGAGTATTTCAGCTTGAGGATTTAGTAATACAGTATGAGTACACCTGCTTGAGGATTTAGATGAACACGATGTTTGATGTAAGAGGCACAAACAAATTCATGAATCCTTATTTGTAACATTTTACGTGTATGTATTCGAGATAAAATTATGTGTATTATAAACATATGACTGGGTGCTAACAACAAAAAAACCCATCATATGGTAAAAGGAAACTGTTGATTCTCTAAGACAGAAATAAAAAAAAAAATTAAAAAGCAAAAAAGCGCACTTCTTTTAACGTGTAAGTGTAGTAGTTTATCAGTCAAGAGAGTCAGTTTAAATACTCCTCAGAAGCAAACCTTTCATATTGAGATTCCGAAACATAATGTATACCAGTCGGCGAAATATGCAGAAAGTGAAACCTCAGGATCGCAGGTGGTAAATCAGAAAACTGATCAACATATTAATCCCTTTCTCTGCCTAGAAAAAGTGAACAGGATCCAGCGACTGTGAGGGCTATGACGATCTATGTCTCTTGCTGAGAGCAAGTTAAATCCACTTTTGATACGATTTTGGCTTTTGGTCTCTGAATGAACCAAGATTTCAGAAACAAAAATGTACGTACTTGTAATGGCAGGGAAAGGGTTAAGATTAAGTATAACGTGACGTGTCCGAGTCTTTACTCACACTCTGTGGCACACGCGGTTCTTGTTTATACACAGTCCTCCGATATATATATACGGAATCCGAATGAATCACTATTCTCTTGCATGTTATTTATTTGTTTCAATTGATATAATATGATTATGAGTCTTAAAATTTTCTACAATTCTTCGTGCTAATCTGTAATTTTGGACTTATGGTTCAAGGTCCAAAATCATAAACTAGCACACAAATGAATCCAGACTCTGTAACTTAGTAAAACTGAATTCCGAGTTACGTATGTTTGTCTGCAAGTTTTCAAATCTTAAGTTTCGCAAAGAACGAACATGATATGTAATAAAATGAACCGCCTCCGTCGTAAGCACTCCCTGAACCTCCAGTACAATTTTCGTCATTGTCGTTGTTGGGACCTAGGGCCACTTGTATGAGCGGGCTTAGTCCTGCGCCAGCCACGAAGCAAGGTGCGTAGCACCTTGCTTCGTGGCTGGCGTAGGACTAAGCTCGCTCATGCAACTGGCCCCAGTTTCTTTCTCCACCGTCAGTTTTGAGAGACGTTCTGGGGCGGCAGAGATGACAGACCGACACTTTTATTCCTCTTTTCCTCCCAGCAGTTCCTCACCCAACGACCTTCCGTTTTAGCAAGAGGCATAGATTATCTCGGGTCCCGGCAGGTTGCAGGGGCCCAAGAGAATTGTTGGAAGAGATTGGACCGATTTACATCAACAAAAAGAGGAAGTGAACGGAGTTTGAGTCCACAACTTCATGCAACCAATTTCCATCAGCAAGAGGCATAGATTTTCACACGCCCCGGCAGGTTGCAGGGGCTCATGATAACATGTTCCTCTTGCTGGAAGAGGGTGGTCTGATTTACACCCGAGGAACGAAGAATAAGGAGTTTGAATATTCGACTGTTAACCCTTTTCATCCTAGTACACTACTACTTGAATAAATTTTACTATGTGATAGTTCAAGGGCAATGCCAGAATAGCTTGGCGCCTCACAGTTCGCCAAGCTATTCTGGCACCACCCTTAAACTAAAATAGTTCATGTAGCCTTCATAGGACAATAAGCAAATTTTCAAAAAGAAATTCAGCCTCAGGATATAGTGGGTTAACATTGACGACAACCGTCCGTTTGCCAAGGCTTTTCTCGTTTGCTAGCTGCCGGTGGGGTGGTAATGGGGTAGTGACAACAGGTTTGCTGCTTTAGAATTTTCGGCCCGCCAACATATATTGAAATCCTGCGGCTTTCCTCCGTTTGAGAAACCCAGATACAAAGCCGACTGGACATTGTGGCCTACACGGAATATTGAACCTTTGGATTTTCCGCGAGCTGCATTGTATATACAGGGATTCGTGCAGCTCTGTTCTTCTCGCACACATGGAAGGCCTTGGTGTGCTTTAAAGGTGCTTGCAGAAACAAAAATCAGTATCAAAAGAAGAATTAATGTTAAAATGATGCTGGACCGTGACAACAAGTGATATATATCGTCATGGCCCCGTTCAGGCTGCAGAGGTTTATGATGATCTATCCTTTGTGCAGATGGGAACGTTTGATGTTGAGGTGTTTACGGAATCTCATACTCGTGAGAATA
Organism: Semisulcospira habei; assembly: GCA_036245525.1. Taxonomy (NCBI): domain Eukaryota; kingdom Metazoa; phylum Mollusca; class Gastropoda; family Semisulcospiridae; genus Semisulcospira; species Semisulcospira habei. The sequence goes on from BTPG01000006.1 coordinate 150,077,774, forward strand.
GGATCGCGTTCTGGCGACCACCTCAACTTTATGTTCTCTGCTGTTGACATTTCCCTGGGCCTAACAAGACAGTTTTTGATGTTGTTTGCCAGCAGCAAGATAGCCTGAAAAATATAGAATTTCATATTTGTGTTCTGGTTTGTGAAACTGAACCTTACGCCTTAAGCTGTAAAGTTACACATCATAGATCAGCATACATTTGTTAATCGGGAAAAGAGAATTTCGCAACAGGGTCACTCAGTAGGAAGGAAAACTCACCAAATCTTTCTACTGACGTCTGTCTGTCTTCATCACTTGTCAAATAAAAGAAAACAACAAATAATAATAATAATAATAAATAATAATAATAATAATAATAATAATAATAATAATATAACGATGGTGATTAACTCATTCGAGACGTGCCGCCTCCGGATATGCGGCTTAAGCCGCGTATCAGGATGCGGCACGACTCGAATGAGTTAATAATAATAATAATAATAATAATAATAATAATAATAATAATAATAATAATAATAATAATAATAATAATAATAATAATAATAATAAGGCTCTTTTCCCAATTCTTTGAGGCGGTGTAAAACGCGGCGAACTGAACCCAACACGTAGGCTCAAGTGAAACATTCAAACTGAAGACCAGTACAAAATACACGCAGACATTCACGTGGTGGTAAGGTTCAGATGTGGAGAATGCGGAGGAAAAAACAAACAAAACAAAAAAGGTCTGCCCGAATTAGTGTTGACACGTACGAAGGTAGAAAAGACTGTCCGATGCCGGACTGAGGTATTGAACCTCAATGTTGGCTTGATGTTGGCCTGCGAGGATATCCCGTTTACCACAAGGCGTTTACACTGAACAAAGCATTCCCTGTTTTACTGTTGGTAGTATTCCGCGGCTATGTGTGTAACCTGTGAAACGGATTTCAGTTTGAAAAGAATATTTCTCCTGTTAATCTCCCTTATGTTATCTTCCGACGAGGTAAATTTTGATCACACAAGTTGTGTTGCTGATGGCATCTTTTGAGACTCATGTCTATGAGATTCCTCAAATGTTTCTGAACAAGAAACCCGTTTCTTTTCTTTTCTTTTCTTTTCTACTAGACTTAGAGCTTAACAAACCAGTATCTTACTGGTTTGTTGGCAGTAGTATATTGTGTAATAAATAAATAAATAAATAAATATTTGCTAATTTTGAGATTGTGCGGCAGCCATTGCAACTGTGTGTCTTCTTCTGTTGATGTATAATGCATTTTGGTCTCACAAGGCAGTTTGTGTTGTTTGCTAGCAGTAATACCAGTATATCTTATAAAATATACTCAGTGACGAGCAAAAAAAAAAAAAAAGTGACATTTTGGAGTCATCAAAAACACTTTCGCATTTATTTTGCTCGTCAGTATGTCAGTTTTTATTTGGGGTGGTCGGTGGTCGTGGGTAGTGGGAGAGCTTTTTCTGCGATCTGACTTGTACATTTTACCCCCGGTTGACGACCCCACTTATTTTCTTTTCTGCTGTTGGTGTTTTCAAACAGAACAAGACATCGGTTAAATGCTTGACTGATTAGTTCGGCATTTAACGACCACGGAGTGATAATGGACGGCCCTAACGGGTAGGTTAGGGACAGTTATTGCCTCTGGATTACGACCTAAACTCTAGTCAATTCAGGCAGGCAGTAACTTTGTCACAGTGATTTACCAACAAAACGTTGTTTTGTTGTTGTTGTTGTTGTTGTTGTTTGTTTGTTTTTTTAATTTTATTTATTTAACTTTAAAACGAAAGTTAAAATAAAATATTTAAAACAGATTGAAAGACGAACGAAAATATTTTCTTCTAACTTAGATTTTGTTTCCACGGCCTGATACTAGTGGACAAACTTCAAATGAAAGAAGTTTCTTGATATTTCACCACTAGTTATCGAACCAAGAATATGAAATTATACAAATCTGGTTACAATGCATCCCCCCATCCCTACCCCCCACCCCGTCCCTCCTTACGTTTCAGTCGATAAACATCACACTGAACGAAAATTCAACCACATAAGTCTTCAGTATATATGAGGACACACATGGCGAACAGGCCTCAGACTTCTTTATAACGTTTGCAACAAACCTTAGAGCGCAAAAGGCCTTCGGGCCGACGTCGGCCGCAATTGGGCTGTGCGCGGGCCAACTGCGACCGACGCCGGCCGAGGACCTTTCCTGACTGGGACGCCCTCTTTTTCGTCGCCTTGTTTGTCATTATGCGTTCTGTTTTATGCTTGTTTGCTTTTAGCATTCTTACTACGTCGTTTGCAATCGCAAATGTGAAAAATGCACAGGCAGTTGTTGGCAGCCGGACTGTTTTCTATTTGTGAATTTCCCCTCCTCAGTGGTTTGATTTTTCGACGAAATTCACTAGGCAGCCCTCAACCGGAGAATTGTTCCTAACTCTTCTGAAAATGTTTTGTGATAGTATACGTGATGGCGCAAAGTTAGAGAGTAATAAATATGAAACAAGGAAGTCTCGCGAATTTCCGCTGTAAGTCGTTAGGTTCCTACTCAGTCTGGAACTTTTATCTCTCTAGATTCGTTGACTAAATTTATGCAGCTTTTGTGCAATTCCTTGTTTGCTTGTATTTCGTAAAACAGGGAATACAAGCGTTCGAAAACATTTACATTTCTAATGAAAGCAGATATCGACAATGGTATGTACACTTCCACAAAATTAACTCATCCTGCTCCAGGATCCCCACATTTTGAAATTGCCCTCTGCAGACTGTATTACATTTCTGGAAACAAATCGAGCGTGATAGTTCAAGTGTTGTACCAGATTAGCTTGGCGCCTGTGATCGCCAAGCTATTCTTGCACAACCCTTGAACTATCACGCTCGATCCATGTCTTGCCGTGGCGTGTCGGAGTTGAATGAGTTAAAAAGAGACTTTTATAGCCATTGAAACTGCTACTTGCACCAACACTGTGGTCTCAAAATTCATGCTTGCGGTAATTTGGAACCTAATGGTTGTAGGTCGTTTTGCCGGAAATCACAGAAGAGCACAGAAAAGGTTTTTTTTTTTTTTTCTGCTTCTGTTTTGTTGTTGTTGTTGTTGTTGTTTTGGTGTTTTTTGTTTTTTCTTCTCCCCCGAGTACCTTCAGCCTTACCTGGACCTTAACGAGAGCTCGTCAGTCCAACAGCAGGATCATGTCTTGCTGTCTTGCTTTTTGTTGGAAAGCAAACCCCTTTCCTCTTCAAGAGACATAGATCGTGTTGTGCCCTCGCAGGCTGCGGGGCCACAAGACGATATACGTCTCTTGCTGGCCCTTGTGTGTTTCTTTGTGTGTTTATATGTGTTCCCCGATTTGGGAGGACATCGAGAATTAATGGCACAAATGCCATGCTTCCTGGCATCTTCAGATCGTCTTTGTTCGGCTGGAGGCGTAGAATCTTGTGAGCATGTGCAGCCGCAGATTCCCACAAATTTCTGCACCTAGCTGGTTTGGTTTAGATCAATTTCTCTACGCTAAGTTCCTCAGACGGTTGACTTTACCGAGGTTTCACCTTGTAACTGTCACGTCACATCAAGTGCTCAGCTTCAGTCCTTCAAAAGTTCATTCTTTGCAGCTGCACGGTGTAGGTTCGAATACAGCCGTAGACTGAAATATTGAGTACCTCCTCTTTTCATATTGAATATTGAAGTAAATGAAATACATTCTGTTTTGTTTTGTTTTCTTTCCTTTTGTTTTGTTTTCTTTTCTTTAGTTTTCTTTTATTTTGTTTTGTAGTACAACCATTTCGTTAAAAAACAAAACACTAAATTCAGAGGCAGCAGACATTCCTATCATTCAGCTGCCTGCGGGCGTTGCTGAAGATCTATTCCCGTTGCAGGTGGGAAAGTTTATTTTCAGGTTTGAAGACATGTTAAAAATCAAGGTCTGGCTTCGACACCGGAATTCTTGACGGGTTGTGGGGTCCCTGAGTGTCTCGCTGTAGGGTCTTCGTTCTTCTCGTAGAAAACATACCAGCAGAGACCGGCTTCTTTAATCCCTGTAGCTTCCTTCTTCTGAGAAACAGATATAAGTAAATGGAGAGAAACTCAACAGCAAAAGGCGAATATTATCGCGACAAAGACACATAAGCATATAGATGTCTTTAACCCTTTCCATCCTGATACACCCGTTGCTTGAAATCAATTTGACTATAATAGTTTAAGGGTGGTGCCTGATTAGATTGGCGCCTGAGGTGCCAAGCTATTCCGGCACCACCCTTGAACTAATCTGTAATGTAGCCTTTAAGCCTTTTTTAAAATCAAAATCAGCCTCAGTGTGTAATGGGTTAAAATGAAACAAAGTCTGCTCTAGAAGATTACAGTAGAGATTGTTGGTTAAGTTTCTTAGGGGAAGGGAAAAGTGACTTGGAGTGCTTAGAAAGTGCTTGGACGTCTCCTGGAGTATGGGACATATTATTTTTCAGTGCTTTTTACATTTTAATTAACCCCTTCGCTACCGTGATCAGGGATTTCGCGTCCGAAACCACAGCGCACTGACCGACATTCTTGTTAAAAAAAAAAAAACACACAAAAAACGAACAAATAAAATGAGACCAAATTGGGCGTAAAGAACATAGAAACAACAAGAGACATGAATCCGAACACTGACAGCTGTAGCACATAACTATACTGACGAGCAAAGGAAATGCGACATTTTTGGAATCATCGTAAACACTACAGTGTTTTCCGATGATTCCGAAAATGTCGCATTTATTTTGCTCGTCAGTATAGAATCTACGCTTCGTCCTGACCAAAAAAAAAAAAAAAAAAAAAAAGTTCCAACTTCGTCTCAAATGCTTTTAGTGCTAAAATGTGTCCGTAAAGCGGGGTTTCAATGTTGCCTAAAGCTTTCTTTGTTCGTTTGTTCTTTCGATTGTTCGTTCAAACGTTCATTCCTTCGTTCGTTAATTCCTTTGTTTATTTGTTTCTTTGCGCACTTGGGTGGCCAAACACACACATTCTGCAGAGATCTGGGTCAGTATAGACTTACACCCCGATGTCCTTCTGCTGGCCTGCATGAAATGCACAGTTGAAAAATAAAAAGCTTTATCTTTGGTGGTAACAGGCATAGATCTTCGTGAACCTCTGCACGATGACGGAACACGCAAGAATACATGCTCCCTGCAGGTGCAAGACTTTGCTTTTGGGCTTGTTGTCTCAGGTCCTCTTGAAGTGGGTGCGCGTGCAGGTGGCGCGCGCCGGAACATGACGTGCAGGTGAACACGAAGGCACTCTTCCAGTGAACTCCATCCGCAACTCCAACGGGCATAGATCCTCATGAGCCCCCGAGAGTTGCTGGGGCTCATGAGAATCTATCTACTCACCTTCATCCTTGCTCGTCAGATTGAAGTATGCTCAGTGGGGAAAAACTTTGGTAACTGAGCTGGCAGAAACCCCAGCAACCTGCAAGGGCATGGATTCTTATGTGACCCCCGCAATCGGCGAGGGGCTCATGGAGATCTCTGCCGCTTGGAAAACCCATTTACTTCATCCTAATTCGCCAGATGGGAGCAATCGCTGCTAGTGCAATCTTTGATAGAAACTGGCTGAACTGGCAGCAGTGACACTCCGACACCAAGTGGGTGGAAAAGCTCCTGTGTGAAGGATCATGTCCGCGACAACGGGTTCCAGCTACAGGCGGGTGAAGTGGCCAGAGAGATCTAAGTTCTAAATAGGAAAGGGGTGTACTTGGGGGAGGTGGTAGTGGTGGTGGTGGTGGTGGTAGTGGTGTGTGTGTGTGTGTGTGTATGTGTGTGTGTGTGTGTGTGTGTGTGTGGGGGGGGGGGGGGGAGGGGCGGGGGCAGTTCTGATGGTAGGGTGAGAAGCAGGGGTGCAGGGTCAGAATGTTTTAGTGCCGGTGAACTTTATTACCATATTTCACTGAGTCGCTCACGTTTATGTGCTTATCATCCATGATCCCTGTACTAACCATTACAGATTTGTGTGGCCAACGTGGCCATGGACAATAAACTATGCTGAATCTTGAACAGAACAGCTGTATACTGACGAGCAAAAGAAACGCGACATTTTTGGACACAAATGTCGCGTTTCTTTTGCTCGTCAGTATACCATTCACAAGTAAAAATACATTCAATTAGCACTATAAGTTACACATGGAAGTTTTAGAAAATATTTTGGGAAATGACTATTTGCCGTGCATCGTTCACATATCCCACCTGTATCTACCACAGTCTCCTGTATCTGGACTGGATGTAGGAAGGGAGATGTCCCTATCTGACCACGTGGCGCAGGCCCGCCCCGCTCACTGCCAGGTAATTGGCAGATGAACTACTCCGCTTCTCCCGACCGCCACTTGATCTTCTTATCCGCAGCAACAAATCTTCGGCCAGGGCTGTTATCTGCAATAAGCATAGATTTTCATGAGCTCCGCAGTGCGACCCCTGCGTCCGCAGGAGGTCATGAGAATACGTACTTACTGCTTTAAGAGATCATCAGGCGCAATTATTATTTTCACCGTTTTACTGCCGACTCAGTCCTCGGCATTTGGAAGAAATCATCAGGGTTCAAGTACGGTCGTTATCGCAGCTAATCAGTTTCCAATGCGCAAAAGGCCATCGGGCAGACGTCGGCCGACGTTGGCCCGCGCACGGCCGTGCGCGGGCCAAGGGCGGCCGACATCGGCCCGACGGCCTTCTGCTCATTGGGTTAGTGGTATAGGTTGGAAAGGGGCGAACAGCAGACATAGATTCTCATGAGTTCCTGCAGTCATCTGCCTTACACTGACCACCCTGATCGTACGTCTCCATAGCGGAACACCATCGATGGTTAGCCTGTGACTGACTCAGGCGGTATCGGTGTTAATCAGAAGTAAGGAGCGGAACAAGGACGGAGCGGGATAGCGAGGGTCATCTCCCAGGGCAAAGGCATAACGTGTGTGTCATCACCAATTCACACAACGGGCCTCTTCAAAGATGGCGCCTCCACTTGCCGGAGATAGGCAGCGTGAAATTGCCCTGTCTGCTTCTTTTCACTCATCGAAGCCGGAGATGGCCACTCAGACTCAATGTGGAACCTGTTAGGAGATTACGTTTGCAGTCGTCGGCAGAACTCCGTTCTTTTTTCTTCCGTTGTGCCAACCGACCATATTCAATATACAATATACTTTTGTCCAGATTTAATGTGCATGTTGCTTGTTTGTTTTGCAATTGTGGTGAAAATCACATATACTCATATTGTATGCAAACCAAGGGGAATCACAGCGCTGGACAGACAACAGTTAGATCCCCTGCCCCCGCATATCAGGCACCCAATCGCCAGCCCACAGAAAAATACGCAGGTATAGAATAAGACGAGCATTTCCATCCTCAAACGAATGGATCAGGTCTCTTATATAACCCATGTCTTTCTCCGGAACTTAGGAAGTGGGCAGGAGAAACATACATACACAAACATGAAGGTGCGCTACTATATGTGGATGGAAATGATCGTCTTATTCTATACCTGCGTATTTCTCTGTGGGCTGGCGATGGGGTGCCTGATAGGCGGGGGCAGGGGACCTAACTGTTGTCTGTCCAGCGCTGTGATTCCCCTTGGTTTGCATACAATTCTGCCAGCGCTAGCCTCACCTATCTGGTTTGTGAGTATCTATAACTCGAGGCAAATTTGTATCGTTACATTGTTGTGTAATGTTCTGTGCATCTACTGTGGGAAATCAGGGTATTTACCCGACCACATATAGTAGCGCACCTTCATGTTTGTGTATGTATGTTTCTCCTGCCCACTTCCTAAGTTCCGGAGAAAGACATGGGTTATATAAGAGACCTGATCCATTCGTTTGAGGATGGAAATGATCGTCTTATTCTATACCTGCGTATTTCTCTGTGGGCTGGCGATTGGGTGTCTGATAGGCGGGGGCAGGGGATCTAACTGTTGTCTGTCCAGCGCTGTGATTCCCCTTGGTTTGCATACATATACTCATAGCTTACAAATTGTCTGCAGTTTTGAGAATGCTGATCATGTAAAGGATGCGTTGTTGCTGTTTGTTTTGTTTTGTTGTTTTGGGGTTTTTTTTTGCTTGTACACATACAACATACACATAAAACATTTACAATGTCACAAAAATCACAACAACCATAAAAAAATAAAAAGCAAAACAAAACAATGCAAACAAAACTCAGAACATTCACCCAAAAACAAAGACTAATACAATCAAATAACATAAACAGAACAAACAAATGGATGGACAACAAGTTCAATGTTAATATTTTGTTACCAGCTTATCTGTTAATAAAATGCTCATAATGTGCCCATTTTATTATAAAGTCTGTGTGTTCCATGTTTAGTTTTGCGTTGTTCTTTTCAGTGTAATACCTGTCATTCCGTTCTCTACAAAAATACCGCATTTTTGGCCTTCTTTTTCCTATTCTGCATTTATAAATATAGAAGTTTGCCAACAGTATTTTACAATCAAAAACTTTGTCTGTTTTAAAATTAACTCTTTCAACCCAACGCCCCTTTATTTCCTAAATTCATCTAACGACTATGCACCAGTTGCAGGCGATGGATCGACCATGATTCAAAGGTAGTGCCAAATTAGCTTGGCGCCGACAGCTTGCTGTAGTGCGTCAGGGCTGAATGGGTTAATATCGTTTCCAGAAAGTATAAGTCTTTCACTGAAACTGAAACGACCTACATTACCACATTTTCACCCATATCGCTTGCTAAGTTTGCCCCAAAAGGATTGTACATAACCACATTTTCATAATATATGTTCAATACTTTCTCTGTCGTTCGTGCAGAAAGTGCACTTGTCTGAACTTCGAATACCAATCTTTTGCAGTATTATATTTGTGCCAATAATTCTATGAATAATTCTAGTCTCAAACCACTTCAGTTTCACTTCTTTCATCTGGCTTTTGGTCTTTGAACGAACGAAGATTTCAGAAACAAAAATGTACGAATAGTGGCAGGGGAGGGGTTAACTTATTCGCAGCCAGCCGCATCCGGATGCGCGGCATAAGCCGCGCATCCGGATGCGGCTGGCCGCGAATGAATCAATGGGCCATTTCGGTTCGAACAGCTCACGATGCTCCGGCTGCATCCTGCTGCAGATAGACAAGTATTTATACAGAAACTAGTTGCTCCCACAGTGCCGTCATACATAAACTCCGAGGTCTGGGTGTCCTGCAAAACTTCAATGACCCATTCCATCGGAAGAACATGTACAGCTCGAACTAATATAGACCAGTTAGGGACACAGATTCTTGGGGCTGCAGAGGCACACGCGGATCTATGCTTCTCGCGCATGGATAGGGTTAGCTGAAGGACTGGATTAATGGTTGTTTCTTGCTAACGGGGCAAGTTGTCTGCCCACACCGGGGTTATCTGGCCTTTGATCCTGTAGTCACCCAGCGCGAATGATGAGGTCTTGGAATTAACTAAAGGCGTCTCTGGCGATTACGCAGCATACTAACTCAAACGGCAGCAGCTCAGTTGGTGAAACATTTAATTTGACCAAATGGGTTGACTGCGAAGCGTTTGAAATGCAAGGACTGAACGACCAACAACGAAAGAAAAACGCTTCAAGAAAAAACTTGGACAAAACAGTTTAATGAACTGTTTTTGTCGGAGTTTTTCTTAACCTTTTGGCGTTGGGTAGCGACTTGTGTCAAAAACCGCTACCCAAAGCCATATGGCTGGACGTGTTTCTTTCTTTGGTTTTTTTTAATCGAATTTGATGTACTTCACCGGCATAGCCTACTGCGACCTGTTGCATTACGTATGTGTGCGCAGCGTATGCAGTATCGGCATAGCCTACTGCGACCTGTTGCATTATGTATGTGTGCTCAGCGTATGCAGTATCGAGCCTCGTAAAAGATCTCTACCCAGTAAGCAAATGTCCTTGGGCCCACGACGGCCGCAGTGTGCCCGCGCATGGCTGTGCGCGGGCACACTGCGGCCGTCTTGGGCCCGAAGACGTTTTGCTACGGTATGTGACTGATTTGATAAACAGTGTTTTGGTTTCGTGTAGGTCGCCATCGCTTGACTTATACTTTTGGCTTAGGGGATTTAGAGAGGCGACCGGCTGTGTGACCAAGAAACGTGACCTTTCTTAGATCAGCAGGTAAGTGCTTACGACACCGAACTACATGAACTACATGGACATACATGAAAGGGGGAGAGGATACACACTGTGAGATGATAGGCCTACGTGCGCACGTCCTGTTGTGATGCACGACTGTGACTGAAGTACCCAACGGAGAAAAAAAGACGCTTAGAAAAGACAGTTACAACACAATTTATTAATATTTCGGGTATATACCTTTTTTTTTTTCAAAATAGACAAACAAACAAATAGAGAGATCAGTCGCTACTTCAATCTTCATTTATCACAGAAGGAATGTTGCCATTCCATATGTCTCTTGCAGGTGGATCGTGTTCACTTTTTGTCAGCAGTGAAGGGGTTAAGGTCCGCAAGATTTCACCATCGTGGTGGTATGGTGCCGTGTGTACACCATCATCTCGGTTGCATGATCGTGGCTGTAACTGTTTGAACCATCGTGGTGGCATAGACATTACTTCCAGACTCCCATTTCCTTCTTCGTGGTTCCTTGTAATGTTTCCCTTAGTTTATATGACGCTTGGAGGTCACTGGTTTTAAACAGTCTTTGATTCAGTAAAGCCGGGGAGGGGTGGCGGGTGGGGGTGGGATGGGGGTGGGGGGGGGGTGGGGGGTGGGGGCGGGGGTGAAAAGGGTCACAGTTTGAATTTAACGAGGTAATACAATGCGTCTATATATATCCTTTATTATTCGTATTATTACAATAATAATAATAATAATAATAATAATAATAATAATAATAATAATAATAATAATAATAATAATAATAATAATAATAATAATAATAATAATAATAATAATAACGCGTTCAGCAGGGCTTGCCAAAACAATCCTGCAAGGCACTGTGCAAGGAGGACGAAGGAGAGGAAGACAGAGGAAAAGATGGGAGGACGATATCTCAGAGTGGACAGGACTGAAGATGGGCGATACGCTGAGAATGGCAGAGAACAGAGAGGAATGGAGGGAGCTGGTTGTTAAGTCATCAGTGGTGCCCCAACGGTCGGCAAGACTACGGGATATAGATAGATAGATAGATAGATAGATAGATAGATAGATAGATAGATAGATAGATAGATAGATAGATAGATAGATAGATAGATAGATAGATAGATAGATAGATAGATAGATAGATAGATAGATAGAATAATAATAATAATAATAATAATAATAATAATATTATTATATTATTATTATTATGTAATTTTGCACCGTTTGGCCCAGAGCCGTATGAGGTCCAAACTCACAGACTAGCACACATACTAGTGTAAACCTACAAACGTATATTTTTCGCATCATGGTCCGTCGCAATGCTAAGGGCACCGAAGAAAATCGTCAAGAATTAGAACACTAAGCCAAAGTTTGAGTTACAGTGGGCTGGTAAAACATTTTCATCTGGAAGACACAGTTTAATCGTTTGTTGTTGTTGGTGGTGGTTTTTGTGTGGTTTTGTTTTTGTTGTACGTTACAATATCTTCTGACGACCCTAAACTAGTGCGTCAGCCGCAGAAGATTGACCACGGTAATTCAAGGGTAGTGTGAGCTTAGCTTGGCACCTTCCAAGGTGCCAAGCTAAGCTCACACTACCCTTGAGCTGTGTTGGTTAATCCTCTCGCTGGGGTGTGTCACGGCTTAGTGAGTTGAAAATGCACACCTCACACGTGCACCGAGTTCTGCTTATAAACGCTGATAAGCGTGTATCCAGAACACACATAATAAGAAAACAGTCACACCTTGTTGGTCCCACTCTTTTAGTATTAGAACAGCAGTAATGCCAGCAATGTACACAGAACCGGCAGAGCGGGGCAGGAGTGTACACACACTGTAACAAAATCTGAGTATGCGTAACAAACAGAAGGTGAGCACAATACGTGTTTGGGGAACACGGCGAACTTTCACCATCTGCATTTTATGCGTAGATCTTTATGGGCTCCTGCAGCTTGCATTGGCACATAAAAATCTAAGCCTTTTGCTCGTGGCAGTTCTGATACAAATATATCTCTCAGTACCAATAGGCGCGGATCTTTACGATGATATAATAATCTGTGTGATAGAAAGAACGGACCTGATGCATATGCAATGGCGTGTATCTTTGTGAACCGGCCCAGCAACCACGAGGACCTTCCCCAGTCTTCTGGCCTACGAGGTCGCAATGGGGGCGCGCACGGCCGTGCGCGGGCCCACTGCGGTCGTCGGGGGCCGTCGGATCTTTGCATCTGTGCCACTTACTGACTTATTGCAAGTGTTGAAAAAAAAAAATCCATCTCCTATCATTAGCAATCATTAACATCTGTGTTTCTCAGACGAGTGTGCGCTTACGTTTAGGTTTCAGCAACATTGTCTGTTAGGGGGAATTTGAGAGCGCCTACAAAGGCCCCGTCAGCAGATGCCTCACATGCGCCTCCGTCGGCAAATGGCAACAACCACACCACGAACGATTGCGAAGACGTCGTAGGTGTTACAAAGAACGCAAGGATACATCTTTGCCCTCTGTCAGTACTCGTCCACCAATGTTGCTCACCCAGCCGGGCTGATTAACTCATTCGAGACAAACGCAGTTCGCCTCGAATTTGTTAACACATTCTAGAAGTGCAGCATCCGGATGAGGTGGATAAATATACGAATAGATTTATTTGAAAGAAATAAGATGCAATTAACAAAAACGTAACTTTGGTTTAAACAACACAACCAAGGATTATGTTACCTAGTTTTAGTCTACAAAATCTATAGAAGAGTCTTGTCAGTGATAACCAATAGTATTCGGTTTGCTGAAACAATAATATTAGGTTGGACAGATGCCCATTCTTACTTCTAGAGCACAACCGGACAAAATATCAAATAAGAAATGTCAACAACAACAAAATCCTAAGGTCATCTGTTGAAAAAGGATGTTACAGGACTTAGACCATGCTAGTCAGTGATAAAAGTATATATACATTTGACCAAAAGGCAAACGGCATTCTGCAGAAAAAAAATTATAATTAGTTGGGCGGATGCCTGTTATAGTCTAAAGCGTCATCGTTGAAAATATTTTAGTACATATAGAAAATAAAGTAATAAAAATCATTCATCTGTTGATACCGAGTGTTACAAGAATTAAACCAGTGTGTTCGATCACAGAAACATTATTGTAGACGTGCATGTATAGAAAATAATTTATCTATCTCTTAAAGACATTCTTGATATATCCGTTCTAAATATAATTAAATGTCTGCAGGTCTATGATTCTGGACTTTACGGCTCAAAGCCAAAATTAGCAAAATGAGATAGGCGGCTGCACCAATTCTTAATTGACGACCTTTTAAAAAGAGTTAGAAGAGCCGAAATATCACTTTACATTTCTTGAGGTGCCTACAGTCTTAATTCTCGGCTAATCTCTGAACACGGGCATTTATTATTGTACTATTGTAGTGATTTTCTTCCTTTCTCTGGGGCTGTCCAGCGTGAGTAATTATCTCCCATATTCTACATCAGAGTTGCTTGTTCTGAGTGTGTAGTACGTCGAGAAGGTCGTTGATTCATGAAAATTAACTTTTCATAGGAACTAGCAAAGAAAAGTAGTATTAGCAGGTTGTAATCGATGCTTCATTTTTAAAACTGTGACTCATTTATCAACCTGACATCGTTTGTGTGTGAACTTATGCCATTTACAAGAGAACAATGAATAAATGAACCTTTATTTTACAACGGTATAAGCATTTGGTTACAAAACCAGTTTTCAAACTTGCCGTTATTAGAGAGAGAGAGAGAGAGAGAGAGAGAGAGAGAGAGAGAGAGAGAGAGAGAGAGAGAGAGAGAGAGAGAGAGAGAGAGAGATTTAAAAGCAAACAAAAAAAAGACCCGAGTGGCACGAGGTCGACCACGACTGATTTATCTTATCTTTGAAGATGGAACCGGTCGGCAGTCGGCACCCTGCGCATTATTTACACCCGGGTTTGGGCAGGCCCCAAATTACCCTGCTAGTTTCTGCCCATTTCTCGCCGTGCTTTCAATTTCTTATCGGCGCCCATCGCGATAGACGCCCTGTTTTATGGAGCGAGAATCAGTCCCTGCCACTGACGACCGGCAAGTGATCTTCAATCGCTTTTCTCTTTCTCAGCATGCTCTAAACGCCCGTGAATCTTACTCAGTTTCAGGGGCACAATCGATTATGCTAACAGCAAGAGACACATATCCCCATGAGCCCTTGCAATGCGGGTGCTCATGAGGATCTTAGTCTTTTGCTGACGAAAGTGATTTTCAATCGTTTTCGTTTTTCTCAGCGTATTCAGAACGCACGACGAACTCATTCAGCTTCAGAAACACAGCTGTAAATGTGGTCAGCACGAGGTATAGATCCTTATGAGCCCCCGCAGTGCGAGGGTCTCATAAGCATCTATGCCTCTTGCAGACGAATGACCCTCTGAGGGTTCACTGACAAACTGTTTCATTTTCCTCTTCAGCCTACTAGTCCTGCATTGCGCAGAACCTCGTGAAACCTTACAGAGCTTAAACACTGGTCAGACTCTCTGCTAACACCATTTTACTGCACATCTATAGCTGGGGAGACCAGAATACTTGGGGCTGGGGACGCGACATGCTTCTTGCACACCCTCATCAGTCTCATCTCTTTTAGGTGTTGACTGATGAACGTCGCAGACAGAATCAGACCTGGGGGCTTCTCTGGCAGAAAAGGTGTAGATGTTAGACAGTCCACATTATGTTTCCCCTTTTTATGTTAGAAGCAAGTCAAGCAGGCTGAACGGTGGATGATCTTACCCCCCCCCCTTCCCCCCCCCCCCCCCCCACTCTTCACCGCCACTCTGCCAGTGGACGTAGATTGTATTTATAAGCCGTAAATCCAACGTCGAAGATCTCCAGCCGTCAAAGCAATACGAATACAAAGTGGTTTCAGGAAGAGTTGTCTGTACATCTTGCAGTGGAGTGCCGTTTATTTTCTTCTAGGCAGTCAATGGGCTAAAAGAGAATTAACTCATTCGAGACGTGCCGCCTCCGGATACGCGGCATAAGCCGCGTATCCGGAGGCGGCACGTCTCGAATGAGTTAAAGGGTGGGGGCGGAGGTCTGACGTTTTAATGGGCAGAAACAGTGTCGTTGCGGACAGGTTTTCACGAAATTTGCATAGTATATCTCGCCAAGGTGTTGGCAGAACGTCACTTTCCAAAACGTGACGTCCATTCAACCTCAGCTGAAGCAGTGATATCTCGAACCAGCAAACGTCTGCTTTTGTTTTCACGTCTGGTCTTGAGTTGAAGACTGAGAAAGAAACTGCCAAAAAAAAGTATTATGCCATAATTATATGAATCTATTTGAATTTCTATTTCACTTGCTACAGAACCACTGTTCTTGATTTCCTTCGCAAAGATCCACCACCCTCAACCCCACCACAGCAGCCCCCCCCCCCCCCCCCGCCCCACCTCCACTAAAAAGGCTTAATAATCTGCAGGATTTGTTCTGACTTAAAGTAGCCCCGTTATGCAGCTCCCTGTAATCAACCTGGCTTACGTAGGCAGATCTAGACGTCCAACATACTCTAACCCTTTCATCTGTAAGAGGAACAGATTCTCATGAGCCCTTGCGAACCGCAAGAGTTCTTGAAAATTAATGCCTCTTGCTGAATGGCAATGTCTGTTATTGTTCAGTCGGAGGATGTCGAGGTGTACGCGTAGTGCTGACTAAGGATTACGTAGAGAGATCTCGACATAGCCCCTCGCAACATTTGCTTCTCATTCACCCTGTATTCAGCACTGCAATAACACTTCCGCTTAGATTCTTACCAGTCACTGACACAACATTAGGCGATTGTGTTACTGACTGGTAGTGTCCTCTAGTACTTATTTCATTTCCCTCCTCCGTCTTTGCTGTATATAAAGCACAGATGTAAGAACATCAGTTTGACGTGACGTTTTAGTGTCATCGACTGGCTCCACAGCGGGCTTGGAGACTGCTAAAATTTGCCAATACAATGTTGCCTTATGAAAACTAAAAGCCCCCCCCCCCCCCCCCTTCCTTATTTTCACAATTTGTGTGAGTAGGTACACGTAACCGAGGTTGCCTTTTGTGCGTAACGAAAGAATTCTCCTACCTGCAAAGGAGAAGAGAATCACAAAAATCTTTCTTTTTACGAAACTGAAACTTAATCAGTTAACCCTTTTGTCGAACAGAATTATAAGACATACTAAGAACAAGAATTATAAGACATACTAAGAACAAGAATTATAAGACATACTAAGAACAAGAATTATAAGACATACTAAGAACAAGAATTATAAGACATACTAAGAACAAGAATTATAAGACATACTAAGAACAAGAATTATAAGACATACTAAGAACAAGAATTATAAGACATACTAAGAACAAGTATTATAAGACATACTAAGAACAAGAATTATAAGACATACTAAGAACAAGAATTATAAGACATACTAAGAACAAGAATTATAAGACATACTAAGAACAAGAATTATAAAGGCGATACTGCAAACTGCTAACCCTTTCCCCAGTAGCAAAACGTCATCGGGCCAAAGACGGCCGCAGTGGGCTCGCGCACATTCGTGCGCGGGCCCACTGCGGCGGTCGTGGGCCCGAGGACCTTTGCCTGGAGCAGGCCCATGTATGCATTGCGTGTGGTCTACTGTTGTTTTTGCACACTCAACCTTAAAGTGACCAGCCGGTGTCATTTGGTTTCCGAAGCTGTGGGTGGAACATTCAGTCACAGTCTGGACTTTTCAGAAAACGGAGACAACAAAGCGTTTGCGAAAATAATTAAAGAAAATATTTTCAATATTGAAACGGATGTTGTCAAAGGGGTACTGGCAAACAGCCACGCCAGTGATAACTTTGCAGAGTTTTCTCACTTAACCTTTTGCGCGTCGGTAGCGGTTTTAGTCGCGATGATTGCAGCCTAACAAGCCCCCATGGATTAAGCATCAGACAACCGTTTTGCTTCCAAAGTATTACTTCACAGATTACAGAGTTCGTGAAAAGCTCATCAAGTTTGCGTACAGTTTTCCAGTGACTTGAACGAATTCAATGAAACTTAGTACAAGTTAGATGATGCCTGCAGTGTCAGCCTCGCGTATCCTCCGCCACCTCTCTGCCAGACGCAGAACAAAAGCAGGTCTTTCCTCCACCGACACGTCTTGAACAATATTAGTTTTTAATCCATGTCAGACAGTTGCGGCAACTTTGAGGGCATAGCTCCGGGTAGGGGATCATGTGCAGCTGTCAAAATCGACACATCTGCAAGAGGGATGAATTCTCATAAGCCCCCGCTAAAGCGGGGTCTCATGAGGATCCACGCTTCTTGCTGGCGCATTTGCATCTGCTTCACTGCTAGAAAGAGGTCAACGTACTGACAGTCTACGATATGTAGTGGATCCCATACAGTTCTGAAAAGTAACGTTTCCGTCGTTGTTGTCTTTGAATGGATACTTTGCTTTCGTGGCAGGCATTTGAGACACCCTTGGTTTGGGATACGTTTTCTTTATGTGTCTTGTGTTGGAGGGGGTATACGTTGCAGTGAGAATGAGAATAGGCTTGAAGTTTAGTTTTTTTTTTACATCTTCTTCGTTCCTCAATGTTTCATGGGCTTTGTACTCACGTTGCCCATTCACCACCCAGCCGAAGAACAGTTTCTTTAATAACAGATTTTCTTAGCTTCCATGGCAGCAAAACTATGAAAAGCAAGGGCGGATCTGGGAGGAGGATGGGTCCAATGGTTCCGCCCATCCCCTCCTACCCTCCCCCTCCATTTTTCGACTATTGGGAAGCTGGATCCGTTCTCAGAGCGCCATCTGTATCAGGTTAAAAGGGGCTCAAACAAGAAGTTGTCCCCCTCCCCCCCCCCTTGGGAGGTAACTAATCCGCCCCTGAAAACAAAATAGGCGAGCTGTTTATGAACTGCAAGAGATTTCGATTGCAAAAACAACAAAGTTGCATTTAAACATAGAAAATTAATTTATTTTGCAACAAACCATCCGAAAATATTACACATACCTTACTATCAGACTCCACTCATCGATTCATGTGATAGGAAAAATAAATCCATAAGGTTTATTCTGCATGCAAAGCATAAACCATTTTAACGAAGCGAACAATCGTTTTCTTGCAACTTGCCACGTTTGGTCATGATTCTATGTGCCTTAACCCGTTACAGCCTGAAGCTAATTTTGTTTAATTTGCTTGTTGTCTCATCAAGGCCACATTGCAGATTGGGGGTAGATCAACATTTCAGGCTATTCTGGCACCACCCTTGAACTATCATAGTCAAATTAATTTCATGCAGTACGGTGTAGCAGGATGAAAAGGGTTGAGAAAACCCGTTCATATTCGACGTTGGTCTCAAACCACAATGTTGTGTCTGCCCTCCTACACACTCTCTCATCAATATCGTGGAGTAGGTGTAAAAGCAAGATTTCTTGTTTTCTTTTCCACAACTGTGTTTGTCTCCCTTTAACTCAGACGTGTGGCGCCCCAAAGCGAAAACAAGAAGCATCGTGTTAGGCCACCATCTTTCCATCGTTCAACTCTCGTTTCCTTCGCCTGCAGGGGAAACGAAGAAGAAAAGAAAGAGAGAGAGAGAGAGAGAGAGAGAGAGAGAGAGAGAGAGAGAGAGAGAGAGAGAGAGAGAGAGAGAGAGAGAGAGAGAGAGAGAGAGAGAGAGAGAGAGAGAGAGAAGATTTGTACAAGGGTGATCCTATAGGGGAAAGTGTGTGTGTGTGTGTGTGTGTGTGTGTGTGTGTGTGTGTGTGTGTGTGTGTGTGTGTGTGTGTGTGATGGTGTGTGTGTGTGTGTGCGTGTGTCCGGCGTGCGTGCGTGCGTGTGTGTGTGTGTGTGCGTGTGCGTGCGTGCGTGCGTGCGTGCGTGTGTGTGTGTGTGTGTGTGTGTGTGTGTGTGTGTGTGTGTGTGTGTGTGTGTGTGTGTTGGTCAGGGGCACACGGGCGGATGGTTGGTCTAAAATTGTAAAAAGCGCATTCAGCTTGTGATCAGATTTGACCCTTATCCTGCCACTCACCGACCAAAGCCACTACCGTCCAAGGAACGTGGATGCAACGTGGTTTCAGCAGGAGGCGTAGATCCTCATGAGCTTCCGCAGTCACGGTGGCTCATGAGGATCTATGTCTCTTGTAGCTGAATAGCGTTTACTTTTTCTCTCCTGTGAAGGGGTTAAGACAATAGTAGTGTCAGAATTGTGTCAAGATCTGTTATTTTGAACCTTACGACCCAGAGCCATAAGATCCAAAATCGCATACCAGCCCTCGTCTTGGGCGACTATCCAGCGAATGGCAAAAATGACCGCCATAGACAGGAACAGCAGAGAATGAAATTGGGCGAAGAAGATGGGGATGGATCGGTCACAGTCTGAGAAAGCCAGCTTCCAGTATCACTAGGCAGGCATTGTCATGGAACCCCCAGGGAAAGAGGAAAAGAGGTAGGCCGAGAAACTCCTGGCGTCGAGACCTCCAAGCAGGCATCAAGAGACTGGGAACCACCTGGAGTAGAATCGAAGGAGAAGCACAGGACAGGAGTTGCTGGAGGTCTCTCGTCGACGGCCTATACCCGGGTAGGGGTGACAGGCGTAAGTAAGTAAGTAATAGACAGGAACAGTTATTCACTATGCATTCACAGTACCACCTGAACATGCAGATGCTGGTGGCCTGTTTAAACAAGTGGTTGCCTTGTACAGCTGGCCGCCCAAAGCAGGTTTTACTGTATGTAAAGAAAAAAGTCTTTTGTCAGGAGCAATAGGCAGCAAAGGTAAAACCCGTGTTTGACGGAGATTTATCTTTCTTTGTTCCTTTCACTGCCAACGACAACTCTTACATTTGAGATTCGTCAGCAACAGTTTGACTGAACAAGTCTAGGGAAACTGATCGACCGTGATAGCTTAAGGGGGAGCCCCATTAGCTTGCGCCTGGAAGGCGCCAAGGTAATCAGACACTCTCCTTGAGCTGGTATGGTCGATCCATCTCGTGCAGTTGGCGCTAGAAATGAAGGAGCTACCCATGCTCGAGAGGAGATTTCCGATATTTTGACGTAGAGAGATGAGCTTGAAAGCGGGAAAAGTGCTAACGGATAGGGTGAAAGAGTTATGTATGCCTGTATGTGCTTCGCCGACGCGAAGACAAAAAATAAAGTCTTAGTCTCTCATGAAGCAAAAAAGAAAAAGTTTTCTTGAAAAAAAAAAAGCCGTTGTAAGAAGAAGGGAAAAAGTAAGAAAGAGACTTGAAACAAGAGGCATGAAAAATATAGTCAAGACAGCCTAAATGGAAACAGTGCGGAGATAAATTTTCAAGCGAGATTCAGAGATAAGCAGAAATCCTTGGAAAGTAAGCCGAGTGTATGCGTACAAAGTTGTTTTCCCGAGTGATTCATTTCAGAGTATTTTTCTTTTTCTTATTTCGTGTAAAGTTAGTGACGCGAGTGTTCGCTTTGAAAACTTTAACAACTGCCACTGTACATACGCTGTTCGTACATTTTTGTTTCTGAAATGTTGATTCATTCAACGACCAAAAACCAAAACCGTCCCAAGAAGCATGGTTATAGTCCGGCATAGATCTTCATGAGCCCCCGCAGCCGCGGGGGCTCATGAGGATCTATACCTCTTGCAGGTGGAGTCTTGTTCACTATTTTTTCTCGACAACTAAGGGATTGAAACCTATGACACACATCTGAGTCAACCCGCTTCTGGCATTTAACTGAGTACTTCGTGTTTGTCGTGGACTGATTTTGCTAGACAGGTCAGTTTGCTGACAAAAATTTGTTGTGCTGTCTACTTTGATCTTCTATAATGAAGTGACCTTCATACACAAACCCGCAGTGTTTCGAACATGTGTGCTGGTCTATGACTGGACCGAAATCACAGACCAGCACATACATTATCATGCAATACTCAAGCAATGATTGTATGGCTATCCAATGAGCGTGAAGGACACCTAAATATCCCACGCTATCAGCAAGGCGAGGCGTTCCTCCGTCGTTTTATCAGCTGAAAAGTGATAAGACGGGAAACCGTTCTGAAACGGTCTGCCGAAGAATGATGCACTGCAGGTGCGAACCCCTCACATCCGCAAGACACATAGATGTCTGATCCTCTCAACCCGTGCATTGTTTCTGTAAATGCTTCCTCAGGGCGGCAAGGATTAAATAAGCGAAAGAAAATTAGATTGAACTCGTTTTAGTTTTAACCCATTCAGCCCTGACGCACCACAGCAGGAGATGGATCTACCATGATAATTCAAGGGTAGTGCCAGATTAGCTTGGCGCCGACAGGCGCCAAGCTAATCTGTCACTACCCTATCATGGTCGACCCATCTCCTGCAACAGGCGCATAGTCGTTAGATGACGCCACCAAAATTTTGAGAAATACGTGCGTCGGGCTGAATGAGTTAATCTGTGCAATGAATACTTGTCATGACTGAGCTGGGTTGGCAGTCAAATTGATTCCCCGTCACCACACATACACCGTAAGAGCTTTTAAAGAGGTTCATTTGTCCACATGTAGAAGTTGATAGGAGCCTCTCTTTTTTTACTGACAAAGTTAGCACTTTTTTTTTCTACGGTTTCTCAAAAGGAGGGGGTCGTCCGGGGTTTCAGGTCAAGACTGCCTGAGCGAAAAATGACTGAAGTCGGTTGAAGAAATAAGGGGAGGGGAGAAACAATTCTCACCCGACTAAAAACAAGCAATACGCGCCAGGAAAGCTCGCGGGAGAGTGATACTTCTTATCTGACATCCAGTCGTGTTTATTTTGTATCAAAAATCGCCGAAACAAATCTCGCCTCGCAGGAAACAACTCCCTGCGCTAATGCGTCTCTCTGCCCCGTGGTCGTGAAGCCAGCAGCACTGAACCGTTTTCTGGAGAACAAGCCCACTATTCAACTGAGTTACCTCCCTCAGCCGATCCGCTACGCGTCATGCGAGTAGTGGATCGAGGTGGGTACCCAGTGTGCAAAGGCCATCGGGCCGAGAAGGACCGCCGTTGGCCCGCGCACGGCTGTGCGCGGCCCAACGGGGGCTGATGTCGGCCCGATGGTCTTTTCCGCTTTGGGTAACCAGTGTGAATCAAAGTTGCTAGCAAAGTGAAGCAGAACAAGAGGGAGATATATTTCAGTCTAAGCCTTACACTGACTTCGTATATTTCAGTCTAAGCCTTACACTGACTTCGTATGTTTCAGTCTAAGCCTTACACTGACTTCGTATATTTCAGTCTAAGCCTTACACTGACTTCGTATATTTCAGTCTAAGCCTTACACTGACTTCGTATATTTCAGTCTAAGCCTTACACTGACTTCGTATATTTCAGTCTAAGCCTTACACTGACTTCGTATATTTCAGTCTAAGCCTTACACTGACTTCGTATGTTTCAGTCTAAGCCTTACACTGACTTCGAAGAATCCAGAGTATAAAAAGTGACTGATAAGCGTTTCCGTAAAACGCTTATAAATTCCCAACAGGAAAGAAATACGCTTAGAAAGGCAAATTACAGCACAATTTTGATGTACTTGTTCTATCTCGGCTTCTTTCTTTCGTTGTGAATTTCCTTTTTACGGGCTTCCAAGGCTTCCTTTGTTAGGGGCAGTCATTAGTGTTGCGGATCGTCGGCTTGCGAGATTCTCGACATAAGAATCCCAGCAGAGTGTGATGTCGTTAGAATCTGTTGTATGACTTGACGAGAAGGGGCGACTCTAGATCATTTGTGGTGGCCTACTTGCAGGAGTGGGTGTTCAATGTTTTAGAGCTGGTCACCGTACTTCAGTGGCTTGCTTGCAGACGAAACTGTATAGGCCGTTTGGCATCTGCAAGCACAATGTTTTTGCCAAATAATTATATCCGCAAAGAAACACTTTTCTGTACCACTTTAAGAACAAACATTAATTAGTGCCAATTGACCTAATACGGAATATTTTTTACTGAACTCCTATGATTTGTCGATTTTGCTGTACAGTCGTACAAAAGAGGTGAAAAGACATAACAAGTCATTTTCAATACCCTAAATAGAGCCCTGGCAGATTTCAATATCGAGGTCAAGCATGCAGACTTCAAGTATGCCTGCGCTGTTTCAGATTTGAAAACTTGGCTAATTCACGTGAAAATGGATCTTCCTTATGCTTGGCTGATTATATCTGGGGCACATTTAGGGATGTCAAATCAGCCATTCAATGAAAAATTCCCAATGTTTCCGACAATACAACAAAACTGACACATTATTTGAGCTTCGTAAAAGCCTAAATCGTACTAGGTCAACTGTCACTGAATGATATTGGTTGTAAGCCTAGAAAAGTAGTTCTTTGCGGATATATTTGCGAAAAGCATTGTGCGCTCCGATGTCAAACGGCCTATACTGGGTTTCTTTATACATGTACGTGAGATGGTCTGTAATTATTAGTAAGGCTTCGTTTGTAACGAACGACTACCAACAACGAACGAAAGCGAAATCACGGCGCATGAGGAGCTTACTTCATAAGCATAGACAACACGCCAAACACCTCCAAGAGGCATAGATCCACATGTCCTCGGGGCTCATGAGGATCTATGCTCTTGAAGATGCTTTCCTGATTTTGCTCTCACTCGTTGTTTGGAGTCTTTTGATGCAAACGAAACCTCACTATTATTGAGTGTTACGGCAACTGCGTATGAAACGTCGAGTGACTGCGGGAAGTGGTGGACAGTTAGTTATACATGTACAATGTGTCTTGTATCAAAAGATCAATAACCTCGGATGGAACAATCTAAACGTTTTTTTGGGAAATACTCATGTCCGCTTTAAACATCTCGATAATACATTACATCAACTCACTCGAGACGTGCCGCCTCGAATGAGTTAACGGCTCATAGCTTGTTAGTCCACAACCACAGACCAAAATTCATTTTCGTTCTGGTCATGGATACATTTTCTTGATCTCGACAACTTTTCTTAACTCATTGTACCCCAACACCGAAATCCCCAAATTTTGCCGCTGTTCTCTGAAGACTGCATTGCAGTGCAGAACACAGATCGACCATGATAGTTCAAGGGTGATGCAGAATAGCTTGGCGCCCGTAGGCGCCAAGCTATTCTGGCATCACCCTTGAACTATCATGGTCGATCCTTATCTTGCTGTGGTGTGTCTGGGGTAGAATGAGTTAATGCATCTGTATACATTACACTGCTGGACATGATAATTCAACACGTTTTTATGTTCGATATAATTATTTTACAATTCTACGAGTAGAAACATCAGTATGAATTCAGGCAGCTTTTAAGTCAAATTCACACTAGTCATTTATGTGGGCTTGCATGCTTTCTAATCAAAAGTCCTAAATGACCACGGGCCAGTTGCATGAGCGAGCTTAGTCCTGCACCAGCCACTAAGCTCGCTCATGCAACTGGCCCCACATGTTTTCAGTGCCTCTGTATTATGTTTCGCCAGCAGAACGAGGACATAGCTGAACTATCTTCGGCAACACATTGTCGGTTTCTCTTGGAGCTGTGTTTGCGGCAAGTAGTGGTCCTGAGTATGCTATAATCCAGCTATAATCCGCTACGCGTCATGCGAGTAGTGGATCGAGGTGGGTACCCAGTGTGCAAAGGCCATCGGGCCGAGAAGGACCGCCGTTGGCCCGCGCACGGCTGTGCGCGGCCCAACGGGGGCTGATGTCGGCCCGATGGTCTTTTGCGCTTTGGGTAACCAGTGTGAATCAAAGTTGCTAGCAAAGTGAAGCAGAACAAGAGGGAGATATATTTCAGTCTAAGCCTTACACTGACTTCGTATATTTCAGTCTAAGCCTTACACTGACTTCGTATGTTTCAGTCTAAGCCTTACACTGACTTCGTATATTTCAGTCTAAGCCTTACACTGACTTCGTATGTTTCAGTCTAAGCCTTACACTGACTTCGTATATTTCAGTCTAAGCCTTACACTGACTTCGTATATTTCAGTCTAAGCCTTACACTGACTTCGTATATTTCAGTCTGAGCCTTACACTGACTTCGTATATTTCAGTCTAAGCCTTACACTGACTTCGTATATTTCAGTCTAAGCCTTACACTGACTTCGTATGTTTCAGTCTAAGCCTTACACTGACTTCGAAGAATCCAGAGTATAAAAAGTGACTGATAAGCGTTTCCGTAAAACGCTTATAAATTCCCAACAGGAAAGAAATACGCTTAGAAAGGCAAATTACAGCACAATTTTGATGTACTTGTTCTATCTCGGCTTCTTTCTTTCGTTGTGAATTTCCTTTTTACGGGCTTCCAAGGCTTCCTTTGTTAGGGGCAGTCATTAGTGTTGCGGATCGTTGCTTGCGAGATTCTCGACATAAGAATCCCAGCAGAGTGTGATGTCGTTAGAATCTGTTGTATGACTTGACGAGAAGGGGAGACTCTAGATCATTTGTGGTGGCCTACTTGCAGGAGTGGGTGTTCAATGTTTTAGAGCTGGTCACCGTACTTCAGTGGCTTGCTTGCAGACGAAACTATATAGGCCGTTTGGCATCTGCAAGCACAATGTTTTTGCCAAATAATTATATCCGCAAAGAAACACTTTTCTGTACCACTTTAAGAACAAACATTAATTAGTGCCATTTGACCTAATACGGAATATTTTTTACTGAACTCCTATGATTTGTCGATTTTGCTGTGCAGTCGTACAAAAGAGGTGAAAAGACATAACAAGTCATTTTCAATACCCTAAATAGAGCCCTGACAGATTTCAATATCGAGGTCAAGCATGCAGACTTCAAGTATGCCTGCGCTGTTTCAGATTTGAAAACTTGGCTAATTCACGTGAAAATGGATCTTCCTTATGCTTGGCTGATTATATCTGGGGCACATTTAGGGATGTCAAATCAGCCATTCAATGAAAAATTCCCAATGTTTCCGACAATACAACAAAACTGACACATTATTTGAGCTTCGTAAAAGCCTAAATCGTACTAGGTCAACTGTCACTGAATGATATTGGTTGTAAGCCTAGAAAAGTAGTTCTTTGCGGATATATTTGCGAAAAGCATTGTGCGCTCCGATGTCAAACGGCCTATACTGGGTTTCTTTATACATGTACGTGAGATGGTCTGTAATTATTAGTAAGGCTTCGTTTGTAACGAACGACTACCAACAACGAACGAAAGCGAAATCACGGCGCATGAGGAGCTTACTTCATAAGCATAGACAACACGCCAAACACCTCCAAGAGGCATAGATCCACATGTCCTCGGGGCTCATGAGGATCTATGCTCTTGAAGATGCTTTCCTGATTTTGCTCTCACTCGTTGTTTGGAGTCTTTTGATGCAAACGAAACCTCACTATTATTGAGTGTTACGGCAACTGCGTATGAAACGTCGAGTGACTGCGGGAAGTGGTGGACAGTTAGTTATACATGTACAATGTGTCTTGTATCAAAAGATCAATAACCTCGGATGGAACAATCTAAACGTTTTTTTTTGGGAAATACTCATGTCCGCTTTAAACATCTCGATAATACATTACATCAACTCACTCGAGACGTGCCGCCTCGAATGAGTTAACGGCTCATAGCTTGTTAGTCCACAACCACAGACCAAAATTCATTTTCGTTCTGGTCATGGATACATTTTCTTGATCTCGACAACTTTTCTTAACTCATTGTACCCCAACACCGAAATCCCCAAATTTTGCCGCTGTTCTCTGAAGACTGCATTGCAGTGCAGAACACAGATCGACCATGATAGTTCAAGGGTGATGCAGAATAGCTTGGCGCCCGTAGGCGCCAAGCTATTCTGGCATCACCCTTGAACTATCATGGTCGATCCTTATCTTGCTGTGGTGTGTCTGGGGTAGAATGAGTTAATGCATCTCGGTATACATTACACTGCTGGACATGATAATTCAACACGTTTTTATGTTCGATATAATTATTTTACAATTCTACGAGTAGAAACATCAGTATGAATTCAGGCAGCTTTTAAGTCAAATTCACACTAGTCATTTATGTGGGCTTGCATGCTTTCTAATCAAAAGTCCTAAATGACCACGGGCCAGTTGCATGAGCGAGCTTAGTCCTGCACCAGCCACTAAGCTCGCTCATGCAACTGGCCCCACATGTTTTCAGTGCCTCTGTATTATGTTTCGCCAGCAGAACGAGGACATAGCTGAACTATCTTCGGCAACACATTGTCGGTTTCTCTTGGAGCTGTGTTTGCGGCAAGTAGTGGTCCTGAGTATGCTATAATCCAGCTATAGTTAAACTGAACTACCATGGAATGGTAAAACATCATCAAAGCATCAGAACGTTGCTCCGCTGAAATGATATAAAAAGTCTTTGGAAAATAACAGCGGTTGCTAACGACTAACATTTCGACTCTTTATCTATGATTCTGTGCACCCGTTTAACATCGTTTTCGTATCTTTATCATACTTAGTGATCTACAAAGCAGTATTCAGTTGGATGCCGACCATTTTTTTCGGAATTGTTACACTCGCTACAAAAAGGTTAATGACCCAGACGGATTAGTTTATTAACGCAGCAGGCGTACACAATCACATTTCAGTATTTCTTCCAGACTAATTCATCAGCAAGAGATATAGATTCACACGTGCACCTGCAGCCGCAGGGGCACACGTGAATCTATGCCTCTTGCTGACCAAGATACGCTTTGGCTGTGTCTCAGACTGAGGATGCTACTTGTGTTTTAAGCGTACGCTGGTGAGTGGCTGAACGTTCAATGTTCCGATTTACAACAAACAATAGAGCGGTAGACGAAAAAACATTACAGTTTCATTGCGGCCACGTGTCTAATTGCAATAACATACATTCTTCCCCGGGACAAAGTAGTCCCAACCTCATGTCTTGAACTTTGCCACCTCTTTTACTTTCAGCGCCAACTGCCGTGGATAGGTCAACTACGTTAGCTCGAGGGTTACTGGTGAGGTCTGCCTTAGCTTCCATGATAGGGCACTTTCCTTGAGCTGTCGTCCGCTAGTCTGACGTGATTTAATTTTAAACAGTTTTAAAAGAAAATTATAATACTAATGATACTGAAGTAATGCAAGTAGACCTAATACAGAGGTTACATTTTCGCCGGACGACTCCCAACAACGAACGAGAACGAAGTCACGACGGATAATAATAATAATAATAATAATAATAATAATAATAATAATAATAATAATAATAATAATAATAATAATAATAAATAGTTCTTATAAAGCGCCGTTATCCAGAAAAAAACCACTGTACTCACTGCACAATGCACAAGATCTCTCTCTCTCTCTCTCTCTCTCTCTCTCTCTCTCTCTCTCTCTCTCTCTCTCTCTCTCTCTCTCAGTCTCTCTCTCTCTCGCTCTCTCTCTCTCTCTCTCTCTCTCTCTCTCTCTCTCTCTCTCTCTCTCTCTCTCTCTCTCTCTCTCTCTCTCTCTCTCTCTCTCTCTCTCTCTCTCTCTCTCTCTCTCTCTCTCTCTCTCTCTCTCTCTCCGTTATCCTTTTCATTTATCTTTTGGAATACTTAGCTCTGTCTATGTGTGAAGGGGGGCGGGTGGGGTGGGGGGTGTCTGTGAGTCCATGAGTATGTCTGTCTATGTGAACAGTGTTGTCATCTGTTTGCAAGAATTATGTTTACTTATATGTATGTATATTTGTAGTTAGTCTTGTAGTTGTTAGCAACGGCAGGTTTGTAAAATGGCTGTGACGATGTCAATGCCTAAACCGTTGTAAAATAAAGTTTCATTGATTCATTGATTCATTGATTCATTGATTCATTCTCTCAGATACACGCACAATCATACACTACTTTAAACTACACCATCCCTTCCCCACACCCTGCATCCACTCCCGCCACATACAAAGCACAATCTGAAAGAAAGAAGAAAGTTAGTTAACAGTTTGTTTGGGAAAACGACATGCTGCGCGCCAAAGGCCCGTCAAAAAAAGAAATGTCTTCAAGTAACCAACTTCTACCTTAACCCTTTTACCCCCAATGTCCCATTTCTCAAATTGTGGAGGTGTTGCCTAATAATTATGTACCAGTTGCAGGAGATGGATTGACCATGATAATTCAAGGGTAGTGCCAGATTAGCTTGGCGCCGACAGGCGCCAAGCTAATCTGGCACTACCCTTGAATTATCATGGTCGACCCATCTCCTGATGTAGTGCGACAGGACTGAATGGGTTAAAGTAGTGTATAATTGTGCGTGTATCTGAGAGAGAGCGCTGACAGGCGCCAAGCTAATCTGGCACTACCCTTGAATTATCGTGGTCGACCCATCTCCTGATGTAGTGCGGCAGGGCTGAATGGGTTAAAGTAGTGTATAATTGTGCGTGTATCTGAGAGAGAGTGTGCTGTTGTTCATGCGCAGTGAGTCCAGTGTTTTCCTGGAGAACAGCTATATACAAGAGTTATGTATTATTATTATTTATTATTATTCTACGGTCATATTGACAACCCAAAAGAGTATCAGCACAACGACACTCAGTTTGCACTCAGTACTGATGTTCCTTATTTATTATTTTTTAATCTTAATTTATTACTTCGTTTGTGTGGAAGAAAGGTATACTGAATTATTCTTATTCTTATTAACTCATTCTGCCCGCGACACACCACAGCAAGATATTTCTCGACCATAATAGTTTAAGGCGCCAAGCTATTCTGTCACCGCCCTTGAACTATCATGGTCGATCTGTCTCCTGAATTGTAATGCAGCCCGCAGAGGATAACTCCAAAATGTGGGTATTTCGTACCTCGGGCACAATGAGTTAAAAGAAGAAAAAAAAACAACCAGCCAAACAAAGTCTTTTCTCGGCCAAGCTAATCTGGCACTACCCTTGAATTATCATGGTCAATCCATCTCCTGCTGTAGGGACTCAGGGCTAAATGGGTTAAAAATAGATTGCATTGCAGACATCTCCAAGAGACGTAGTTCACTACTATGACCACCCCCCCCCCCCCCCCTGGCCTCATGAGGATCTATGCCTCTTAGAGATGTTTGGAGCGTTGTCTGTGCTTGTGTTGCAAGATGGGTACCCACCTTAACTTCGCTCTCGGAATCGTCTGGCGTAGACGTAACTTCTCTAAAAAGGCGCTAGTAAGGGAGAGAATCGTGCCTACCTAATGATTCTGCAGTATTTGACACTGGAACTGAAAGACCTACAATAACAAAAATGCACTGCACGCAAAGGATACGGCACCGAAAGCCAGTGAACGAAAAGAGACCAACGCGTTAGTGAGGAGCATTTGACTCTGCAACTGAAAAACCTACAACAGTAATAAGTGTGCACTCGAAGCAGAAAATATGGTTGCTGGAAGACAATGAAGGACACAGAAGAGGCGAACGAGTTAGTGAGTTGTATGGCTATTAGATTGGCAGGCCGCGAATTTATGGGCGCTGTGTTATGGGGCAAAGATGCGGTCACTGGAAGCTTCGGCGCTATGAACACATCATCACCCAGGCGTAGACTATGGCAGGAAAAATATTGTCGCTGTCCCCACCAAACCATCTCCCCATGAACAGTCGCAGGCCAAACTCCTACAAGTTCAACCGAACGTACAATGATGTAAATGTCGCTGAAAAAAATGACAGCAGGAGGCGTAAATTCTCATGACCCCCTGCGGATGCAGGGGCTCATGAGAATCTACGCTTCTTGCAGACATCCTAGGATCTCGCTGAGGTGAAGTGAAAACCCCGATCCGCTAGTCCATCAGCAGACATCTTCCACCAGCGAAAGACATAGATTATCAAGTTACCGGTGTCCATGATTTAAACGTCCTTACAAGCGTGAATGATCATCCCAGTTTACATGGGTGTTTTTAAGACAACCGATTTTACAGTACCTCGTTCTGCGTGTGGGTTGGATCGGCGTAAAAACATTGTCTGGGAGTTTATTCACAACTCCGCGGGGTTGCACGAGCCCCCCAACATAGTCCGCGTGCCTGACCGCCTCCAGTATCTAGACACGTGACCACCATCAGCCAGTCAGAAGCGTCCAATGTGCACGAGCGCGCACGTGCGAACACGTTCAGCTTGATGACGACGAGGAGGGGGGCAAGGAAATGAACAGTCCCGAGGTCAACATTTTCCATTTGCAAGAGGCATAGATTCTCATGAGTCCCTGCATCCGCAGGGGCCCGTGAGAATCTATGCCTCTTGCTGCAGTTCTCTTCCTCATTTACTAGAGTCAAGTTCTTCATTAGAAAAAATTAGCGCGTTTTAGACGGAGACTGCTGAGGTGTCGCACGAAGGATTCTGGTCGAAACATGGCCGCTAATGTAGCAGGCAACGGTGCAGGGAATGCCACCGGAATGCTGAGATAGAGAAAGCAAAGAAGATGAGACAGCTCGTTGTTACGGAGGCAGTTTTTAGGACTAGGGGGTCCTGCGTGCACAATAACCACAATTGTAACCACGTGTGGCCGGTACAGCTTGCTTGCTGGCTGCAGTTGCTAGCTGCTGCCTCTTTCACTTCCGTTTCAGTCAACTGCAGGAAATGGCGTTCCAGAGACAGTGATAAGGCCGTCATTTTCGCCGGACGGCCAGGCTAATCACAGACTGTATCCGAGCTGTCCTGGTCAGTCCTATGCATACGAAAATCTAGTGTTTAATAGATAAATCTTAACTATGACTCAAACTTTGGCCAAACTGACAGAGATGGCGATCTATGAAATAAAATGTCTTTTATGCAAGAGGATAATGACTAACTATACTTGAACATTTCTTGTCAGACCTGTACATGCGGTGAGGAATACGAGACGAATCTAAACTGTGATACATTTCACTCTGGGGGATATAAACCGAACTTTAAGTACAGAAGGTACGCTCAGTATTTCTTGCTGACAAAGAACACACCACCAACAGCGGATTAAAACCCCTCAAT
Organism: Semisulcospira habei; assembly: GCA_036245525.1. NCBI lineage: Eukaryota > Metazoa > Mollusca > Gastropoda > Semisulcospiridae > Semisulcospira > Semisulcospira habei. Next base: position 150,109,700 of record BTPG01000006.1, read on the forward strand.
TGCTTCCCGTAGTTCGCCACTCCGGAGGAATGAACGAGTCTGATTTAATACAGCCAGAGGCAAAGGTTCTCATGTGCCCCTGCCAACTGCAGGGGCACATGAGAATCTATGCCTCTTGCAGATAGAATGGTCTCACTGACGACGCGGCCTGAAGAATCCTTCAGTATCTTGCTAGTGGGGCGCTTTTGAGCACTAATGAAGATCCACAGCGAAAACCATCGATAGCGAATAAGTAAAAAATCTCAATAGCATTCTGCACTAATTCGACTTAAGCTTTAGAAATGTCTTTTGCACTTTACTGCAGACTTTGAAATTTCTTTGTTTCAGATCAATCGGCAGGGAAAATAATTAAATCCGGCAGGTTTTCCCACATTTGTTTAACCCTTTGCGTGTCCGTAGCGTTTTTGTCGCGATGATTCCTGTAGGAATCATCGCGACAAAAACCGCTACGGACACGCAAAGGGTTAAAAGTTGGGTTGACAGTATCATTACTATAGTGTATTATTTTACTTTTTGAGTATGATATTATACAGACGATTCACGGACATCTTGCTGAAAGAAATTGCTTGGCAGTAGTCTATTTGTGTATATGCAGAATTCATATTCAGTCTAAGGGATGTGAATCTTCATTGATCTTTTTTTTTTTTTTTTTTGTTGCAGTTATTATTGTTGTTTTCTCGTGTTTTGTTTTTTGGTTTTCTTTTCAATTTACGGGATTTCCAATCTTAAAAGACTAGTTTTAGCACATTTTCTGTCACATATTTGCATCCGTCACTGGAACGTTTTAGGCCAGGACAGGATTTACGAACTGTCTAAAGGCCCCGCTACACGAGCTCGGTTTTGAGGCCGATTCCCGATCAGTTTTCGAATCGGTAGGTGATCGGGCCGGATTAAAAAAACGTGTGCAGTGCCACACTGACATTTCTCGACTTGTCAAGTTTAGCCGACCGGTTTGAACCGAAGATCAAAGTCGTACCTGTTCTGCAAAATGACTGCTAGTTTTGACAGTGATGATGATGTGCTTGCATTATCAGCAGTTTTGGATCATATTCGGGAAAGGCCCCGCTACACGAGCCCGGTTTTGAGGCCGATTCCCGATCAGTTTTCGAATCGGTAGGTGATCGGGCCGGATTAAAAAAACGTGTGCAGTGCCACACTGACATTTCTCGACTTGTCAAGTTTAGCTGACCGGTTTGAAC
>BTPG01000006.1:150113398-150140898 GCA_036245525.1 Semisulcospira habei
TGGCACGCGCATGTCAGCAGCGTATGTCGAACAGTGTCCAGGAATTTATATCTTCTTTCAAAACTGCGTTATTTTACAGATACACCGACAAGGAAAACATTTTATAACGCACATATTCAATCCCATATAGATTATGCTTCTACAGCTTGGGATGGATGTAGTGATGCGTGCATAAAAAGGCTTAATGCTCTTCATCATAGGGCAGCCAAATTAATCCACCCGGATAGTAAAGAAAGCACCGACGACCGACTCAAAGCCCTCGACATGCTGCCTCTGCATAAGTTACTTATGTACAATAAAGGCGTACTTATGTTTAAAATCTACCACTCTAAAACGCCTAGTTATCTAACAGATCTATTTAGCCCTGCTCATACGCCTTATAAAACGACGAGGAACAATCTATCCATACCAAGGCCGCGCCTCGATATATTCAAAACTAGTTTGTCTTACTCAGGAGCCAAACTATGGAATTTGTTGCCTATCAACATTACTGGGGCTCCTTCTTTGTCCACATTCAGGGCCCCCTTATTTCGGCAGCTGAAAGAAACTTAAGCCCATAGTTGTGTAGTTGTGTCGGCGTTGCTCGAGCGCATTGAGTTGTATTTATCGAGTTTCCTGTTGTTGTTCAAACTAAGTTTCTAACGTTCATGTTTAATCAGGTGCTTAGTGTGTGTGTGTGTGTGTGTGTGTGTGTGTGTGTGTGTGTGTGTGTGTGTGTGTGTGTGTGTGTGTGTGTGTGTGTGTGTGTGAGTGAGTGAGTGACTGCTAACTAGTTTTGTTTGTTTGTTTGTTTGTTTTTGGGTTTGTTTGTTTGTTTTTTATGGTTTTTTATGCTCACGTTTTGCCTTTCCAATTTTATTAGTTTTAGTCACGCGCGTGAGATTGTTGTGTGAGTGCGTGTGCAAGGACATGATTGAAAAAAACATCTGTGTACCTAATTATTTATCCTTGAGAAATAAAGTTTCATTTCATTTCATTTCATTTCATTTCATTTCTCTCTCTCTCTCTCTCTCTCTCTCTCTCTCTCTCTCTCTCTCTCTCTCTCTCTCTCTCTCTCTCTCTCTCTCTCTCTCTCTCTCTCTCTCTCTCTCTCTCTCGCCACGCGCCAAAAACAGCAGATAACGCCTCTATTACTTAACCTTTCACTTAAAGGTAGTCAGGTAGAACAGGTAAACGAACATCGCGTACTAGGGATTACAATCGACAGTCAGCTAAAATGGCAAGCTCATACATACGCCTTATGCAAAATAGTAGCAAAAAAATCTCTTTATGTTATCAAAACTGAAATATTATACTGATTCAGATACCCGTAAACTATTTTATAATGCTCACATACCTTCTCACTTTGATTACGCGTCAACGGTATGGGATGGATGTAGTGAGGTCCATTTAAAGAGACTCAATTCCTTACACAGACGGGCGGCCAAAATAATTTGTCCTGATTGACACCTAACCACAGACGAAAAGCTCACAAAAGCAGGTCTCCTGCCTCTTCAAGTTTATTTCAAATATAACAAAACAATCTTTATGTTCAAAGTGTGGGAGCGCAAAACACCTGAGTACATCTCCACTTTGTTCCGCAAGTCTGAGTCCAAGCTTGGAAACATCAAAAAGCTTTTCATAGTCACAAAACCAAGGATCGATCTATATAAAACCAGCTTATCCTTCTCAGGGACACATATCTGGAATACGCTTCCCGACCATGTAAAATCCGCATCCTCGCTAGCCTGTTTTAAAAAGGGTCTCTGCGGCAAGTATTTCGTGGATCACTCGTCGGGCCTAGAGATGTCTTAACTACATGTATTATATGTCTCTTTCTCTCTAGTCCCCGATCACTTCGGTGCCAGTGGGACATTAAACTGGATATAACGAACGAACGAATGTCTCTTTCTATGCTGGGTCCAATTTATTCTCAGTTAAGCCTGTTATCTTTTGCATTTATCATTTGAACTACTGCCTATGTGAACAGTGTTGTCAATTGTTTGCAAGTATTGTTTTACTTATATGTATGTGCACGTGTAGATAGTCTTGTAGTTGTTAGCAAAGGCAGGTTTGTAAAATGGCTGTGTCAATGACGATGTCAATGCCTTAACCGTTGTAAAATAAAGTTTCATTGATTCATTGATTCATTGAATTGATTCTCTCTCTCTCTCTCTCTCTCTCTCTCTCTCTCTCTCTCTCTCTCTCTCTCTCTCTCTCTCTCTCACACACACACACACACACACACACACACACACACACACACACACACACACACACACACACACACACACACACACACACACACACACACACACACACACACAATATGTTTACATCTTGTCTCAAGACCTTTCTTTTAGTTTGGCCAGCCAGATTTATGCCCTTCCAGCCGTGACATGGCCTTAGTCGCCTGCTCGGCGCTAAACCCAAATAACTAACTAACCCCTCCCCCCCCCCCCCCCACCCCACTCTCTCTCTCTCTCTCTCTCTCTCTCTCTCTCTCTCTCTCTCTCTCTCTCTCTCTCCTCTCTCTCTCTCTCTCTCTCTCTCTCTCTCTCTCTCTCTCTCTCTCTCTCTCGTATCTCTCATTGCCGACAGAGTCAGGGTGATGCATGGATACTGATGGCCTCTCATATTTTTCCGTCCACCGGGTGATGGCTGACGCCGTTTAACTAATTGCTTCAGGTACTCTCTTTCTTCTGATGGCGTTTTTCAGACAAAATAATACAGATCGCCATCTTGATCTTAGTACCATGGATTTTTTTCCGGTACACCTTAGACTGTAAACTAGTCGGCTATTTCTTTCTTTGATGAAAGTTTCCAGACACGGTTGATTGATTACCGTTATCTGCCAACTGAACTGCTAAATGCCTTTTATTCTGATTCTGGATCTATTGTGACAGAGAAGTGGATGTAAGGTGCTGGGAAGGGATGGAGTGGGTTAACTCATTCAGCCCGACGGCGTATTTCCCAAATTTTGGAGGCGTCATCTAATGACTAAGCATCAGTTGCAGGAGATGGATCGACCATGATAATTCAAGGGTAGTGCCAGATTAGCTTGGCGCCGACAGGCGCCAAGCTAATCTGGCACTACCCTTGAATTATCATGGTCGACCCACCTCCTGATGTAGTGCGGCAGGGCTGAATGGGTTAAAGTAGTGTATAATTGTGCGTGTATCTGAGAGAGAGTGCTGTTGTTCATGCGCAGTGAGTCCAGTGTTTTCCTTGAGAACAGCTATATACAAGAGTTATGCATTATTATTATTTATTATTATTCTACGGTCATATTGACAACCCAAAAGAGTATCAGCACAATGACACTCAGTTTGCACTCAGTACTGATGTTCCTTATTTATTATTTTTAAATCTTAATTTATTACTTCGTTTGTGTGGAAGAAAGGTATACTGAATTATTCTTATTCTTATTAACTCATTCTGCCCGCGACACACCACTGCAAGATATGGCTCGACCATTCGCCTATAGGCGCCAAGCTATTCTGCCACCGCCCTTGAACTATCATGGTCGATCTGTCTCCTGAATTGTAATGCAGCCCTCAGAGGATAACTCCAAAATGTGGGTATTTCGTACCTCGGGCACAATGAGTTAAACGAAGAAAAAAACAACAACCAGCCAAACAAAGTCTTTTCTCGGAATACATGTTCAACGCTTCACTGACGAGAAAAAGCGAACACAATACTGCAGGGGCTGCGGAGAGGGGGCGGGGGGGGGGGGGGTGGCTCATGAGGATCGTTGCCTCTTGCTGAGACCAGTTTGTATCCATGCTTCTTGGACGTTTTTGGGGGTCTTTGCTTGTTGAATGAACGAAGATTTCAGACACAACAATGTACTCACTGTGGCAGGGAAGGGGTTAAGACGTTTATCGCGCGTGTCCCTTTCGTCCCTCACCACCCTTTGTGACATGAGTGGCGCGACTACGCCACTTTTCTTGTTGTCTGGAGCTATTCCTGGTAGTTCTTTAGGCGCTGAGACAAACGACCCGCAGGCCTCTTCCAGTACAGTCAATTAGCCTTTCGTTAATGGGAAACGGTCTTTGCGCACTGGTTGTTGATGTCTTTCTTCTCGACACTTTTCCCTCGGAAAAATGTCGACAAGAGGGACTTCAACAACCAGAAGGTTAAAGCAAACTCGTAAAGCACAACAAACTGACAATGTTTTACTTCAAGTGTTAATAGTATAATTAATATTGAGGCGCGCGCACTGGGTACTAGTACCAGCAGCACACCCAGTACCGTTTGCGGGAATATTCCCCAGATAGACCCACTCGGGGAGTGCGCCATAAGTACACTTAGTCTCAGTATTTAACCCATATCATTCGGAATACACCAGCGTGTGCAATATGGTCGACTAAAATAGTTCAAGGGTAGTGCCAGAATAGCTTGGCGCCTCAAGGCGCCAAGCTATTCTGGCACCACCCTTGAACTAAAGTCATTGGTCTGTATCCTTATCTGTAAGTACTATAATGTAGCTTGCATATGGCAGTGTACACATTTTAAGCTTTTAGCCTCAGTATGATATGGGTTAAATGAGATGCTAATTATAAGCATCTCATTTGAATATAAGCGTGCGTGTGACTTACACAAAGAGTGGGTTTATCCGAGATATACTAGTGGGTTTCGTTTGCCGCGAACGATCGAAGTCATGGGATAACGTGCTTGTTCCAGAAGCATAGACAACACTCCAAGCATCTCCGAAGGGCTCATGAGGATCTATGCCTCTTGGAGATGTTTGGAGTGTTGTTTTCGGGCTCATGAGAATCTGTGCCTCTTGGAGATATTTGGAGTGTTGTCTATGCTTATGGAACAAGCTGGTGACTTTGCCTCATAAGGGCTCCATGACAGTAGCTTTGACTAATGCAAATCCACTGCGCCACTGCGTGCGCGCCACCGCCGCCTACTAATGCTCAAGACAAAATACTATGCTTTAGTAGGCGGCGGTGGCGCGCACTCCGCGGTGGCGCAGTGGATTTGCATTAGTCAAAGCTACTGTCATCGAGTCCATATGCTTCGCCGTTGTTGCTAGTCGTTCGCTGCAAACGAACCTCACTAATCCGCTAATGGTACAGATGGCATAGTCAAAGTGTGAATGTAGATATCCCGGTCTAAAATTTTAGACCTTACGGCCTGGAGCCATAAGGTCACCCCCCCCCCCCCCCCCCCCCCCAAGAAAAAATACATACCAGCACATATGTCTACTACATAGTCTAAGTCTGGCGCCAGTGGGAGAACCGAGGTGACGAGGTCGACGGGCGGAGGACTGGGATGAGTTACGTCGCGCCAAGTGTTCACTTTGTTTACAAGACAGTCAAAGTGTAGTTGGCGGAAAGTTGAGAGGAAAAGGGCAGACGAGAAAATCATCTCTAACAGAGCCAGTTTTGGGATGCCTGTGAGTTTGGACTTTTGGGCTCAAGCCGTTATCTTCAAATGCTCTTTTTTTTTTTCTTTTTTTTTTTCTTTTCTTCCCGACTAACAGCCGCAGTACCGCATGTGCTGGTCCAAACAAGCGTTTTCGCGATATAAACTAATGTACAGTTCGTATCTTCTTTGTTCAAAGCAGGGAGCAGTATTCACTGGTACATCAGTTGATTCACATCACATAACGCGTTCCGCTCCTTACGCATGTGACCCCACCCGGGTCTGCCCTGGGGGACTTGGGTGGGGTTAGGTACTTTTTAGTTCCCAGGGTCACCCTGGTCAGCCCCACAGGGTGAGTTTTTCTCTCTATTCTGGGGCATGTGTTTCTGTCTCCCTTGGTCCATTCACCTGTATTTGCCTTTTTAAAACTCTCCCTACTGTCTGCACTGCCTGTAGCTCTTGATATTGGATGTGTGTTGCTAAATGGTCTTAGCTTTATTTCGGCCCCATGTGTTAGGTTTATTTAATGTATTTGACCGGCTGGCGACATACATTCAATGTTCTGTTTATTTTTTTTTTTTCACAAGCAGTGCAGGCACGTCCTGAGAAAGCCTTGTTGCTGTCGGGACGTTAAGCAATGTACAATCAATCAATCAACCTTACGCATGTGCGCAGTACAACAGTCTGTTGTCTGTAAGTGTACTGTACGTATTGTTATCCAAACCAAAAAGGTGACTGCCAAGCGCGTAGAACGCACAGAAGAACCCAACGGAGAAAGAAACACTATTAGAAATGGCAGTTACAACTGTCTTTTTTTTTTTTTTTTTTTTTTTTTTTTTTTTTTTACCGCGTTTCTTTCTCCGGTGGGTTCTTCTCTGTCTGCAGTTGTTGCGGCCGAACTTTCAAGTTTGTTTGCCCACAATGATTTATTTTTATTTACAAGTAAATTTTTGTTACAAATAAACGTGTTTGTTTGTGTGCTTGCCAAATCGACTCAGTCCTCTTTTTGTGACTGAGCGCCAAATAATACGTTGTCTTCTTTCTTTCCAAACGCCTTGCGCACTGTGTTGTCATAGTGTTGGCACCGCACACTCTTCCTGACGTTCTGGGATAGCTTAGCTGTCTGTTACGGACACAGGCTGAGGTCGAGAGACGCTTATACAGTATGATGTGTGTCGGTCTCTTCTTTAGGTCTAGCATTCTTTGTTCGCTTCGAAATAACCGTGCCATTTCTCCGCTTACTAAACGACAATTGACGTCGGTAGAAATTAACCTTTCATATGACCCCAGAAGTCAAAACGCAGCATTTTTTGTTTTTAACATGACTTGTTCAAAATGTTATTCATAGTAAAATATAATTACAACGATGAACCTCATCATATGAACAGGATTAAATAGTTTGTAATGAGGTGCACTTTGACCTGATAGAATACACGCCACGTCCGCTTTAGCCTACTTTGTTCGCTTCGAAATAATCGTCTTATTTTTTCCGCTTAAGCGGAGAAATGACACGGTTATTTCGAAGCGAACAAAGTAGACTAGAAAAACCTCTAGCATTCCGGTCACTCAATGGAGTCACGTGTTTCGAAGTTTTAAAAGACCTAGAGCCAGTTGCATGAGCGAGCTTAGTCCTGCGCCACCCACTAAGCAAGATGCGCCGCTATAGCGGCGCGCTTTGCTTAGTGGCTGGCGCAGGACTAAGCTCGCTCATGCAACTGACCCCTAGTCCTTACACCTGCATGGAGACTACTTTAGGTCTACACTGTAGCAAAGAGACCAACACACATAATGCTGTACACGGCGCATCTCTCCACAGCTGCCTGTGGTTACGGGGCTAGATGCTGCTACCTGTATTGCGTTCTTGTCGCACGTGCTTTCCGTGTAGCACGAGCAAGGTGCACGAGCTGCGCGTGTTTGCGGAGTGCAACGCACTCTTAGGATAATTACAGACACGTTGGTCTTGCATAGTCTTTTGTAGATCTATCTGTTTGTGCGGGTCTCTGTGGACCGTTCTTTTTCTTTTAGTCCGCCGCTGCCAAGCTATAAAGCATACATGTATCTGAGCACGCGCACACAGGAGAGAGCCGGAGAGAGAGAGAGAGAGAGAGAGAGAGAGAGAGAGAGAGAGAGAGAGAGAGAGAGAGAGAGAGAGAGAGAGAGAGAGAGAGAGAGAGAGAGAGAGAGATTCTGCTGTGTACTCTTTCAGTGGTGAAAATGTGATAATAGTGTTATTTATTTATTTATTTATTTATTTATTTGCACAAGTTGTCTGTTCGTTCATTTGTTGGTTGTTTGGTTGATTGTTGGTTGGTTTGTTTGTTTACACGTATTCACCTGTACGTTGCGCTCTTCAAATTCTTATTGTAATATTGTTCCATATGCCTTTAATTTTTCTCTGTTTCATTTTAACGTCCTTTTGTCAGTCTGCCTGTTAAATGCACAAGTCAGCAAGGGACTGTAACCCGCTATTTTACCTACACGAAGGCGGTTTTCAAAGAAGAGTTTTTCATTCTCTCATCTCAAAACATGCCTCTAAAACATTTCCACGTCTTCATTATCCGAGCCTGTATTTTCGCTCAGCATCCACAAACCCGCAAACAGTCCTTTATGTAGCTAGATTTTTCTATCCACAATAGACATAGATTCTCAGCAGCCCCTGCAGCAGCAGGGGCTCACAGGAATCTGTACCTCTTGCACTAACCATTTACATTTTCTGATCGAGTCACTTTTAAAAACATTCCGGGTTAACATTTCAACTGCACAAGCGCAACGTAAGAGTAGACGTTAACCTATTAAACCCTTATCATCCGGAATACACCAGTGTGTGAAATAAGTTTGACTAAAATAGTTCAAGGGTAGTGCCAGAATAGCTTGGCGCCTCAAGGCGCCAAGCTATTATGGCATCACCCTTGAACTAAAGCCATTTAAGTTTTTTTCATATCCTTTCCTGTAAGTACTATAATGTAGCTTGCATATGGCAGCGTACAAATTTGAAACTTTGAGCCTCAGTATGATAATGGGTTAACAGTTGGGGCAAGGCGAACAATGTCCGGTGCAAGAGACATAAATCCTCATGAGCCCTAACTGTTTTTTGTTAGTCCTGTGCTCTTTTATGCATACGTTTGTCCCATTTACATCTGTGCTCTTCACGCGAATGTCGGTCAGTTTTCAGTCGTTTCAGATGAGAAATTCGTGATCACTATCAGCGAAAGGGTTAACATGTGCGCAAGATTAGGTGACCACCACAGCGGTAGCGGCATTCAGTCGTTACAGTATACGAAAAGCAGACCTTTTAAAAATCCCCCAACATAACCGTTTACTCAAAATCGGTTTTCCTGAGCACTTTCAGGCCAATTCATCCAGCAATGTTTGTTTTCTCAAACTCTCCAGGCATTAAATCGTCCAGAGCGGTTATTGTGCATGATGAATATACCACGCTCGTCGCCGTGCTTCCAGCAATGTTTATCCAATCAACGACGCTGTTACATCTTGTAATGCAGTGTTGAATCAATCAGCGGCGCTCTTACATCTTGTATAGCATGTTCCTTCTGTCATCGTGATACTCTTGCGTTGGTTTCACTTGTTACGGAAATTTTATTTGATGTGTATTGCACATGGAAACATACAAAACGCTTGCGTTTGTCTACCGTGGAAGTTTTTAGGTTCATTTCACCAACATGAATTTTAACTCATTGTGCCCGAGGTACGAAATACCCACATTTTGGAGTTATCCTCTGAGGACTGCATTGCAATTCAGGAGACAGATCGACCATGACAGTTGAAGGGTGGTGGCAGAATAGATTGGCGCCTATAGGCGCCAAGCTATTCTGCCATCACCCTTCATCTATCATGGTCGATCCATAGCTTGCTGTGGGATGTCGCGGGCAGAATGGGATAAAGTTTTTTTTTTAATTATTTTTTTTAACTCTAAGTCTAAACCAATTTCATTGTGTTCTTTACAATAAAACACAAGCATCAGAAAAAGACTGACGACACGTGCCGTAGGAGTCTTTATAACCCTATTCAGCTTTGTCCAGCCGATATTTTTTGTCTGGTTTGTCAGCGAAATCAAATATTATTCAAATCTGTGCCATGAGCTTGTGTGACATCTGTTTTTCGGCTTTCTTTTATATCCACAGCAAAATAAACTTGTAAATTAAACAAAAGACAAACAAGCAAACAAACAAACAAAACGTAAAATCATAACCATCACAGACTATAACAACATCGACTACGGAACACAAACTCTGTAAAATGGAATGAATGAATGAACGAACGAACGAACGAACGAACGAACGAACGAACGAATGAATGAATGAACAAAGCCGAGGTTACGTAATTAATGAACATTTTATTCTGAACAATTCACACAGTGGACACGTATATCGCTGTTTTTTTTAGCGTTCACAATAATACAACAAAAAAACGGAAAGAACTTTGAAACTGAGACACCATTAGTCACAGAAATTGTTTTCTTTGAACGGAAAAAAAAGGAAGAAAACAATCGTTGCGATACGTCAGTAAAATGCTGGAAATACATAGATATCAGTAACAGAAAATTCATAAAACGCAAATTCCCCTTTGCTCAGTGTTTAGCCATGCACAAGTTGTCCCAAAAGTTGCAGATAGAGGTGTAGGCCACTAATAAATAATACCCAAACGGGCAGCGCGGAAAAAGACGCCACCATTCTCAGTCTGGGTCATGTTGCAATCAACAAAATAATCCTAATGTGTGTGACGGAGTGATTAACTCATTCGCGGCCAGCCACATCCGGATGCGGCTGGCCGCGAATGAGTTAATTGCTTCATTGGTTAATTGTTTCATTCATTCCTTCATTCATTAATTCATTCATCCATTTTTTCATTTAAGTGACCAATTTTGTGACCATAAAGTTGACTGCCAATTGTGTGAAATGCAAAGATAAATTCCAACAAAGAAACAAACACTCTTAGAAAGGACAATTGCAACACAGTTTAACAAATTTTCGGTTTAAACCACTTTTTTTTTTTCAAAATGAACATTCAGACAAGAATACAGTGCTCTATTATCTTTCTTTGTAGGTGATAATTCAGAACATTGTTTTATAAGCGTTGTTTCCTTGTTGGTCGGATTTTTTTTTTTTTTTTTTTTATTTTGTGAGAGGATGAATATTTGTTAACACGTGAATTGTTACAATTGTCAGTGTAAAAAAAATGTTTTTAGCCGTATAATAAGTAATATCAAATTGTCTCGACCTCAACATATAAAAAATAACTTTTTAGTTGCATCTATTTAGTGCGTAAACACGATAAAGGAAGATAATTTGTTTTAGAGATTGAACTAAAAAAAAAAAAACCAAAAAACGCATAGTAAATATCTGATACTTTTTTTTCCAGTAAAGAAGACATTCAAGTCAGGCATTGGAAAATAAATTAGTTTAAAATTATTTGAGTATTGAATGTTTCTAAATTGTGACTGGCAAAAACTGTGCAAAATAACGAATACTTTGCATGTTCATTGTATATTCTTGACTTGTTCTTAATTCAGAGCCCCGTAACAGGTTTACAAGACGTATGAACAATTGAAAATAATAATAAACTACTTTGTTAACCCCTAAACAACAATAATAATAATAATAATAATAATAATAATAATAATAAATAAATAAATCCCAGTATCTGTAAGGGAAGGGTCATTCAATAAAAAATAAATGGTGTGTGCCTCTCATACATTATCATTCAGAATGCAAACGCTCTCTCTCTCTCTCTCTCTCTCTCTCTCTCTCTCTCTCTCTCTCTCTCTCTCTCTCTCTCTCTCTCTCTGTGAAAATTAGCAAGCGCGCTATCAGGGGGTCTGACCTGTAATTTGTTCAGCACAATTCAGTAAATCAAGCCCCGCTTTCCGATGGCACGGCTTGATTGCTGCGAAGTATACGGTCCCTGACAAAAAAAAAAAATCTTCTGCAAGAGACACAGATTCTTACGAGCTCCTGCAGTCGGAGGGGCTCATAAGGATCTTTGCCTCTCTCTGGCATTAACCATACATCAATTTGTTCGTGTTTTCTTTAAATTGAAGAGGACAAAGGGTTTTTCCCCGAAACCGTGTAGCCTATCTTGTAACTGACGATTTTCCAGATTTGCTGTCACGTCAGTCGGGGTTCTAGCAGAGTAGTCGCACCCTTAACCCTAAACAACACTCTTAATCTGAGGCAAAGCTGGAGCCGATTTCCCTCACAAAGAAGCATAGATTCTCATGAGCCCATGCGACTACAGAGGCTCATGAGAGTCTGTGCCTCTTACAGATGAGAGTGACTGTATGAGGGACTGAGAATGGTAAACGGCAAAATGGCGCCAGGAGAGCGGCGCGAGAGCAGTTTGTCATATGCTGCCGTCAATCTCCACAACGGACATTTCAGCTTAACCCCTTTGAGCGTGCGGCCGCTGGTACTGTAAACAGCACCGGTGACTGCATGCGCAAAAGGGTTAAGGCTGAAGTCGGCATCGTTTCCCAGCTCCATAATACACAGAGCCTCAGCCCAAGGGTCAGTTAACTGTTAACTGCTGCTAACGTTTCCTTTAACTCATTCAGTCCGGCGCAAGTATTTCCCAGATTTTGTAGGCGTCATCTAACGACTATGCACCTGTTGCAGGAGATGGACCAACCATGATAATTCATGGGCAGTGCCAGCCTTGGCGCAGACAGGCGCCAAGCTAATCTGGCACTACCCTTGAATTATCATGGTCGACCCATCTCTAGCTGTAGTGCGTCAGGGCTGAATGGGTTAAGATTGTTTGTCTATGTTCCTTCTTCGGACACAGAAGCTCTATGACTTCAAACAGAAACAGGATTTTCTTTCTCGGACAATTACTTCCGGTTTGGTGGGCGGAACTGTCGCCGTACGCATGTGTGGAAACAGACAGGCGTCGAAACGCGGACGTCAGGTCATATTTTTTCCTTTGCGCTCTTTATCCAACATCGGAGAACGTGTTTACGTTTACACAGAAACAGAAAACGGCTTCTTAACTGAAGAAAAACACGAGCACATGAGAACTGTCTGGTTCCTTGTTTGACCGTAACTGTAATATTGTCGGGCAAAAAAGAAAACATGAATAAGTCGCTGAGGCACTTCGGTGGGAAACTCATCTTCAACACTTTTCTGAACTATCGCTTTGCATGTGGTAGAAATTAGTGATTTTGATTTAACTCATTCAGCCCGACGGCCGTATTTCCCAAATTTTGGAGGCGTCATCTAATGACTATGCACCAGTTGCAAGTGATGGATCGAACATGATAATTCAAGGTCATTGCCAGATTAGCTTGGCGCCGACAGGCGCCAAGCTAATCTGGCACTACCCTTGAATTATCATGGTCGACCCATCTCCTGCTGTAGTGCATCAGGGCTGAATGGGTTAACCCCCTTGTGCATGCAGCCACCCGTACTGTTTGCAGTATCGGTGGTTGCATACACAACGGGTTAAGATGAGCATTCGTGGTCAGGTTCAACATTCTTTTTTTTTTCTTCTTGAATCTTTCACCCTTAGGGTGCGGGTAGCGGCTTTAGTCGCGATGATTCCTACAGGAATCATTGCGACTAAAACCGCTACCCACAGCCTAAGGGATAAAATACGTAAGCGCGGAAAACAACTTGAATAACGCATTTTGAACATAAACTTTTCTTCAAAATAATTGATGTGTTCATAAAACCCAGCATGGACGGACATTTTTTGTGGTTGTCATGTGAGAAGCTGAAGAACTGTTTTGGCAGCGCTGAATTGATGAACACAGGGACACAAAATTTGTCATGATTCACAACACCTCCCGTAACAGTATCTAATTCTTTGGCGGCGAAAACGTACACACACACACACACACACACACACACACACACACACACACACACACACACACACACACACACACACACACACACACACACACACACACACACACAGAAACACAATGCTGCTCGGAACAACATAGTGTGTTGTGGGTTTTTTTTTTAAAGTGTGCTGTGCTCAGTTGCATGAGAGAGCTTAGTCCTGCACCAGACACTAAGCAAGGTGCTCCGCGAAAGCGTAGTGGCTGGTGCAGGACTAAGTTCGCTGATTCAACTGGCCCCAGGTCACTGATTTTGAACCTTTCGACGTGCAGCCGACAGATCCAAAATCACAGACCGGCCGACACAAATATATAATTTTTTTCAGTGTTGTTCATGTAGGCGTCAGTTCCAGCGCCCAGATATATCAGGATTTTTTGGTTCATGTAGCTGTCAGTTCCATCAGTGAACAATGGATACCGTTCAACATACACGAAAACACACGTGTGATACGTCTCAGGGGTATGAAATCAGTTCGATTGACGTACGTCATCTGTTGCAATAATTGCAAGATATGGACACAAGTGATCTAATGACCGAAGTCAAACGTATGACCACGGTTATCACGCCAAGTTTGCACACTGTCCTAAGTTATATGCTGTCTATAATTTTGGGCCTTACGGTTTCAAATCGTAAGTTCCAAAATCACAAACACATACTTTAGTCGGAACCATGAAATATCGTCATGTAGCGGCTAGTGTAGTCCACGCCACATCGTAAGCCCGCGTGTTGTGAGTGCTCTTGGGTACAGTGACGAACTCGTGGTTTAAATCTGGAGGAGGTCTCCGAAATCCGTTGATATATCCCGCGACTGCGTGTCGCCTTATTCGGAGGCTCCAGAGGGCACACCCCACCGCTAGGTCATTGTCTAAAATATCGGGCGATTGTGAATGACCACATCCAGAGTCTCCGGACAGTGCATCCGCCATGGCCAGATCGTGCCACTGTAGTACATGTATTGTCGGCAGTAGCTGTCAGGCTGACTCTTGAACAGCACATAAAGTTACAAAGTGTGCCTGGATGTAAGAAGAAAATGTCAGACGTCTTCATGGTAGTTCTTTGTGTCAATAACGTCCACTGTCATCTTTCACCTCGTCACGCGTCTTGGCATAGATCGTACGTTCACAACGGCCAAAGTCCATTCTGCACAGGTGTGAGAACCCATCTGCAAGATGCGTAGATTCACATGAGCCCCCGCAGTCTGCCGGGGCTCATGACAATCTGTGCATCTTGCTGTTCACGGCGCCCTATTCACACCAATATGGGGCCTCCTGACGAGGGCAAATTATACGGGCTTACATGGTCTAACACTGCGTTCACGTACCTTTAGCCAATAAGCCATTGAGTCCATCACATATTGTTTCAATGCAGCAGATTGACCCAAAAGTGTAACACTCTACCTGCACTGGTCACTGACCCACACTGACTTAATCCCCTTGTTCATGCAGCCACCGGTGCCGCTGTGAACAGTACCGGTTGTTGCCTGCACAAGTGGGTTACTTTTGGGAGTGCGGTAGAATTACAAGATCAGATTCGTTGCATATTCATGATGCTCATTGTTGTCTTCAGTAACGTGTGTAGAGAAGGATTTTTTAAACACAGAAAACTGAGCCGAAAAGACGTCAAGTGTTTCCGCGCACCATCGACAATGACATGAAGTTAGAAGGTCTGTATTCTGATTCTGGAAGACGATTTCACAGAATAGCGTCATGGTTTATATGCACGATCTTCGCGTTGTCACCAGTATAATTCCTTTTTCGTCTGCTGCAGGGGCAAATCCAGCCCTGAAACAACGCACAAGTGTAAATTTTCATTTTTAAACTGCAAATCGCTTTTTTTTTCTCTTCAAGTTTATTCATATTATGAAACACCAAAAAGCAAATGTAATTTATTTATTTATTTCACAGTTTGTGTAAATTATTATTATTATTATTATTACTTCCTGTATAACAAACATCGGATATAACAAGAAAAATTGGGTCCCATGGCGATTCGTTATATCCGCAGTTTACTGTACTGTTTTTTTTTTTCTTTTTTAATCGTCATCATCACTATCATCATTCAAACATAGTAGATTTACAGTTTAGATGTTTACAAAATCACTCGATCGGTCACTTTGGTGATTACATTAAACTCATTGTAAAATAAAGTGCTGAATGTCCCTACCTGGCAATCCTGTGTCGACGCCGAGGTCCGATCCAAACCGACTCATGGCGTAGTAGCCTGCAGCCGCCGCCGACGAGAAGGCATCCGTACCCTTACTCAAATCATACTGACCCCCGCGGGCATCCCCCCGACCCCCCAGGCCGGCTCCAGGCATAACCAGGGATCCATAGTGTGACGTCAGTCCTCGCGTGGCGTCCATACCAGAGTAGGTAAAAGCGTGGGCACCCTGACAAAAATAAAGGGGAAAATAAGATTCTGAACACAGAAAAAATGTAATCAATGGTGGACAGACGAATAGAAAACAAATGGTATTTTACTACAAATAAACCATCGTCCGGGTTTTTTGTTTGTTTGTTTGTTTGTTGTTGTTTTGTTTTGTTTTTGGTGGTTTTTTTTTTTAGTTCAACGGATTGAGGCTTTACCTATTTTTCAGTGCTAAATGTAAGACATTTTATAACCAACACGTGTATTTCATCCGGGATATCTTTACATTTTTGTTACGTGTAGTTTTAATAGTGTGTGTGTGTGCGTGCGTGCGTGCGTGTGTGTGTGTGTGTGTGTGTGTGTGTGTGTGTGTGTGTGTGTGCGTGTGTGTGTGTGTGTGTTAAATTTGAGAGAGCGGGCAAACACACTTTCCGACTGAAAGTCAGTATAGCACCGTGCACAAGACAAGATGAACAGAATGTACAGCATTCATCCCCCCCCCCACTCCCACCATTCCCCACCCCACCCACCCACGCCCACTCAAACACCCACCCTCTCGCCCGGGATACTCGTAAAATATTTAACTCATTCACGGCCCCGACACACCACAGCAAGATATGGATCGAGCATGATAGTTGGCGCCTAGCTATTCTGGCACCACCTACGAACTATCATGCTCGATCTGTCTCTAGAATTGCAATACAGTCCTTCAGGGGACAACTTTAAAATGTGGGCATTCTGGTCCTGAGGCAGAATGTGTTAAACGATCCATTTTTGTTCTTTGTAGTTTCCAACAATCGATTTTTGTTGTTTGTAGTTTCCAACAATCGATTTTTGTTGTTTGTAGTTTCCAACAATCGATTTTTGTTGTTTGTAGTTTCCTTCTTTTTTTTAAAAAATATCTTGTTTGTTTTTCCAGACAATAATAATCATTATTTCAGGTTTAACTCATTCAACTCCGACACGCCACGGCAAGACATCGATCGAGCGTGATAGTTCAAGGGTTGTGCCAGAATAGCTTGGCGCCCATAGGCGCCAAGCTATTCTGGCACAACCCTTGAACTATCACGCTCGATCTGTTTCCAGAAGTGTAAGACAGTCTTCAGGGGGCAACTTTAAATTTTGGGGATTTCGGTCTTGGGGCAAAATGTGTTAAACGGTCGATTTTTGTTGTTGTCTGTTGTTGTTTTTTTAAAATGACTTTCTTTGTTTTTCCAGACAAAATTATGGCACATAAATATTATTTTAATTGCACCCTTTGTCAGTCCATCTCCCTTTTTGGGAATTTGGCCGCGATCGCCGTCCGTTAATGTGCACTTGTAATTGTGTTCATTTGTGAAAGACTACAACAGATAAATCAATCTCTATTTTCTTTGTACCTAAACGCTTTGTTTTCCCTTAGTTCGTCTTATTTCTTTATTTATTTATTATTTATTTATTTATTTTGCGCTGCATTTTTGTGATTTTGATTATGAAAAAAAAGTTGGAACATGCACTTGTTAACCCTTATCATTCGGAATACACCAGTGTGGGAAATAAGTTTGACTAAAATAGTTCAAGGGTAGTGCCAGAATAGCTTGGCGCCTCTAGGCGCCAAGCTATGCTGGCACCACCCTTGAACTAAAACCATTGGTCTATATCCTTATCTGTAAGTACAATGTAGTTTGCATGTGGCAGTGTACAAATTTGAAGCTTTTAGCCTCAGTATGGTATGGGTTAAATATTCTGCGCCACACTGAATCTCTCTTGTCTCTTTCTGTTCTAAACGACACGCCTAAACTTCCTTTAAAAAATATTATTTTGTAAAAATAGATTTTTAAAATGGTTAATAACTGACCTGATGGGCGTAGCTATGTGGCTGTGACGTGTATGGATATGGCCAAGACTTGTGTAGTCCATAGAGAGACGGACTGAAATAAGCATCAGCCCCTAGAAACCCCCCATGACTACTGGAGGCGGAGGGAGGGGGCTGGTACGCCGAGTTCCAGAATGATGGTGGAAGCTTGCGCTGGCACATCAGTAAGGTGTCTGAAAATAGATAAATAAATAACTAACTAAATAACTAACTAAATAACTAAATAACTAAATAAATGCACAAACGAACGAATGAATAACTGTCGCAATCGTTTAACCCCCCCCCCCCAAACAAAAAAAATGTGTATGAAGAATTGTCAGCTGTTTGCCAAAGGACGATAAAATTTCACATAATTTTATCATCTAAAACTACTTACATATAAAATGTTGATAAAAGATAGTTACACAGCATGAAACTACAATAATAAACAACATAAGAATAATTAAACCATTCAAAAAATTGTGTTGGAGTATTCACACAATGGCAAGTGCCAACTTACAACTGCATGCGACTGATTGAAAAGTACGTAATAGCTGTTTGAAACAGAAATTTCCAGCAAATGTACTATGTCAACTTCACTTGGCTTGTTCCATCCTTTTCCATCTTTTCTTAAATTTTCAGAACAAATCCGAGAACAGTTTAGTTTTGTCAGTGTAACCCCTTCACTGCCGCGATAAAAAAAGGTGAACACGATCCAACTGCAAGAGACATAGATCCTCATAGGCCCCCGCGACTGCGGGGGCTCATGAGGATCTATGCCTCTTGCTGAGACCAATGTGTATCCATGTTTTCTCGGGCGGTGTTGGCTTTTGGTCGTTGAGTGAACCAAGATTTCAGAAACAAAAATGCCCGTACGTACAGTGTACTACAGTGGGGTTAAAAGTCACTCTGTTACGAATTTACGTCAACTGTCGTATTTTAGGAAAACCACAAAACATTTCAGATACTGAGGTCGAAGTGCCGAAAACCCCAGAAAAGTTTGCAATACACAAAGAAGAGAGCTGCAACTGCTCCTGACTGAAATGTACGGAACAGCAGAGTGAAGTGGTGGGGTGGGTGTTGTGTTGGTTTTGGGGAAGTCAGGTATGTGGAAAATCGGAAAGATTGAGAGACAAAAGTCTGCCGCACGTCTTCCGTGTTCGACGATTCCCCATTCCTGCGTCGACACGTTTTCACGTGCACACGCGCTAAGCACGCCAAGCAGGGCCGTGCCACAGATTCCCCAGTGTCTTTTCCAGTCCCTCAATCTCTATCTACAAGAGATATAGATTTCCAAGAGCTCCTGCACCTTGCGGGGACTTAGAGAGTATATTACTCTTGCATAAATATGGATCGGCTTCACTTATACTTACTTACATCCAAAACGGTTTAATTTTTCCAGTCCATAAGCAAACCAACCCCCACTCCATCTTGCAGGAGACACATATTTATTCGTATGAGCCTTGCAAGCCTGCAGGGGCTTATTTAAATCAATGTCTCTTGCTTGTGTCGAGATCGCCTTCATTGACAATGCATCTTACTTGTAGTGACCGACTCCCATTTTTACCTATTTACATTTTTGTTCCTCAAACAAGGTAAGTCATTAGAGGTTCTACTGCAAGTTCCAAGCCTGACTGTTTTGGAACCTCTGCTACAGCTTCGATCTTCTTTTAACTGTCAGAGCGATCCATATAAACGTGATTCCTCTCGGAATCTCCTCTGCATGAATCTGGCTCCATCAGCCGCGTAAGAATCACGTCGGTAGACGATGCTAAACGTGTTCCAGAGTTAATTAGCCCGGACTGTGCGGCAGCGGCGTGTTGCACGTGCGTGAGTGACGCCCAAACGTCACACCTGTCGGGCTGGCTCTCGGGAATTTCTCTCTTTCTCTTTGCGTCTTGTCTTGCTGAAACGTCTTAGCTCCAGCTTCATCCATTCGTCTGTCTAGTCCATGCTAATCTGTCTTCGCCCGTCTCTGTCTTGTCCTCTCGATGGCAAAAACCAATCCACTTCATACACTTCAGTTTTCGTGGCAAAATAGCGTGTTTTTAATGTGTTCTCGTCTGCAGACAATTTCACGAAATTAACCCTTTGGCTATCGGTAGAGGTTTTTGTCGTGATATAGTAATTCCTACAGGAATCTTTGAGACAAAAACGCTACCGACAGCCAAAAGGTTAATATTTCCGTGTACTCCAATCGCGATAATGAACAGAGATAATGCAACTCTGTATGCACCAACGCTTACATGATTATTTGAACTGGGCACGCTGTCGCAATCAGTTTTATGTGTGTCCTTGTATACTGACGAGCAAAAGAAATGCGACATTTGTTTATCATCGGAAACACTTTCGTGTTTTCGATGATTCGAAAAATGTTGCATTTCATTTATTCCTCAGTATTGATATATAGGCTTCTATAGCTTTGTCGTTCGTGTTGGAAACTGAGAGGACTCAGTCGTACCGAGTATTAAAACTATGCACCTAGTTTCTTATCACATCTAGACTTTACCACCCTCCAGACCTCTGTAAGAGTTCAGAGTTGTATTCCCCTCACTCCTGAAAACTATACACGTCAAACCTGAAAATCACGTCAACTGTCTTCATTTTGGGAGCTGTACTCTACCGCTACGAACACAGGGTCCCGCCCCCCCCCCCCCTACCTCCGCAATATTGTTAACAGAGATGTCATTAGGTCAAAGTCAAATGGTTTTATTGTCGGAGGGATCTGGGCCCATAGAGAAGGGGCATTGGGGAGGGAATTTTGATATAGGTATACACGAACAATCGATTCACACCCGAATACAACAAAATAATATATTTTTTTTTTACATGATCCGGATAACCGACAGTCATTCGTCTGGTTATAGTGATACATTAACTTCTACTAAGACTGCCCTGTGAACGTTATCGCCGGCAGCAGTCAAGGCGTTAACGCAGATCATGACTTTCCTCAATCTTAGGATGAAACGCGGGTCGATCAATGTCAGCCAACAATGTTGTGTGCGGGCAATGCCGTCTCGCAGACCAGTACGCAATTGTTGTGCATGTCGCCTTTTGTAATAAGCAATCACGTTTAATATTTCAGTTAAGCAATCAAGTTTATTATTTCAGTTCATGTCAATATTCATGCTGATGAGGTCCTGTATGCGTGCAATATCAGGTATATTCACATGGGCTCCCGCAGACTGCGCGAGCTTTTCAGAATCCGTGAGAGCCTATGCCTTCAGCAGGTGGAGAGGTTTAGATGAGTGACTGCCGAGAGAAAGCAAAGAGCAGCAAGAGAAAGCGAGAACGGCCAAATCAGGACAAGATGTGTGAGCTGAGAATCAAAGCAAGTCATCCCGGGTGGCCCGCCACCTGGCATCCCCACCTCTTGCTTCTCATCACCACTGATATTTGTCCGACCGCCGACACTCACGGTGCTTCAGACCGCCCCGGCAATTTGGTATATAGACGCTTCCGTGAGCTTGACGTCATAGGCCTTACAGTTGTGCGCTTTACACATTAAGTCGCTAGGTCGCAAGACTCAAACTGGAACTTGTCCTCAGAAGAAGGCATTACAGTTCAGGAATCAGATCTACCAGGATAGTTCAAGGGTGGTGCCAGAATAGCTTGGGGCCTGTAGGCGCCAAGCTATTTTGGCACCACCCTTGAACTATCACGGTGAATCCTTATCTTGTTGTAATAGATCAGGACTCAATGTGTTAAATATGCTCTCCTGAGGATGTTGACATGCAGGGGTGGTTCCAAGACGGCTTTTAATCAGGGGCACAAAAGCCGGGGTGCCCAGCACTAAGTGCGTGTTCCAACAGACACAGTTTTAGTGTATCCACAGTTAGTGTGTCCACACGCGATTCAGTTTTACACAAATCGATTCAGTGGTCTAATTCAGGACGTTAAGCATGCGCTCGCTTCTTTCAACAGTCATTGAAAGTGTATTCTAAGACGACAGACAAGACTCACGATCATACACGAATAGTCTGTTGTAAACAGTTTTAAAACGATGTCGGTATGCGTAAGTCCTAGCGGCGACAACTGAACACTATTTCAGTTCGATCGAACTGAATATACCCGGTGACGTTTCATATGCCGTTCATTAGTCAAATTTATCATTAGCTGAAGAAGTTGCGAAAAGGTCAAGTATATATACCCAATCGGATGGCGTTCCGTATAAAACGTTGGTCCGCTTAGTCTGAACATTGGTCCAAGAAGTCATTTGGGCTATTAATCGTAATTTCATGACTCGAAGGACCCAACCCGGCCGAAAGCGGCATTGTCTTGGTAATGGAACTGGGACGTTAACTCATTCGCGGCCAGCCGCATCCGGATGCGCGGCATAAGCCGCGCATCCGGATGCGGCTGGCCGCGAATGATTAGTTAAAATATCCTATCATAAAAACATGCAAAGAAAAACAAATAGACGAAATGTTTAATCTCGTGACTGATTATTTGCTGACAAATTCAGGCGCAGCTTAACCTTATTATGTGATTCAACTTAATGTCTTTCACTGCGAACTCAAGTTGAGCGGTCATTTCCTAGAAGGAGGGGAGCCCAGTGTGTCTCATCTACAATGCCGGACTCCGGCGCTATATATTCTGCTGTATCAATAAGTCCGAGAAATTAGCCAGCACCACCCTTGCCCGACACCACCTTCGCTCTAAGCTGTAATGCTTCCTGGTTCAGTTTCCCACCCTTCTGTTTATAGCAGTCAATTAAGATAACATTTGTCTGGCAACACAATCGCTTTATCGTCCTCCCTCATCGAAGCGCTTCCGTCGTCGGCCATCTTGGCAGCTACCCCGCAGCAAATGGTCCCTAGGGTATTGAGAGGTCGTGTCGCGAGGCCTGCTTATCACGTGTGATAATATTTCACGCGAAAGACGCGCGCGCTGCGTCCTCATTTAGTCCCTGACTTAACCCCGATAACTTCCTGCATGTGAAAAGATATATCCAGATTCCTGTCAGCAAGAAGCATACATTCTCACAAGCCCCTGCGACTGCAGGGGCTTGTGAGAATCTACGCCTCTTGCAGATACTACATTATTCCCCCAATGAAAAAAAAAAAAAAAAAAAAAAAAAAAAAAGCCCTCGTGAGACAAGAGCCTCGCCCCCTTCGGTACGCATGTGCAGAGTCAGGGTAAAACAAATAGTGTGACTGTCTACTTCCTTGGACATGCCACAACTCCTCGTATTTTTCATTGCTTCTTTTGTTTTTCACTGCCCCCCGTCCTCTACCCCACCCCACCTCCTACCCCCCATTCTTTTCTTTCTTCAAAGACTCACACGCTATACAAGATCAACGTAGGAAATCAAGTAACTTCATTTTAGTTGTTGTTATATTTGTCTGTTCTTTTCAAAATCACGGACCTGAACATTCATTCATTCATTGATGCATTCTTTCGTTCCGTTCGTTCATTCATTTACTCACTCACTCACTCACTCACTCACTCACTCACTCACACTATGAAAGTCCACACTATGAAAGGCGACAACTATGAAACAACAGCCACATTAGAACAAAGCTCAACTCTGAGTCCATACAGCTTCTGCAACTATTCTGTCCGCGCCTCGACTTCAAGTGCACTTTCTGAAACGCAGATGAGTGTGTCTGTTCACTTGGATCATATTTCCATTTGTACAGCTTAGTCGTCTGTGGTAGATGCCAGCCGGTATTATCATTAACTCATTCAACCCGACGCACGTATTTCCCAATTTTGGATGCGTCATCTAACGACTATGCACCTATTGCAGGAGATGGATCGACCATGTTCATTCAAGGGTAGTGCCAGATTTGCTTGGCGCCGACAGTCTCCTGCTGTAGTGCGTCAGGGCTGAATGGTTTAATCTGATCATGCTTGTGTCTGTGTTTAGGAAACAGCTTTCTGTTATGGAACAACTAACATCAGACCGTGTCATTTTTTTATCCGAAGCTTCAGTTACAGTTTCGGTTTCGTCCCGCGCATTTCTGCTAGAAAGAGATTAATTAAAAGACCTGTTGTGATGAGCTGTGTTGACTGTATTTTAGTTTCCAGCTCGTACGTGACTCTGTAATAACCGCTATAGCTTCAATGTTACATCACTCGATCAAAGCTTCTAGCGACAACTTGTGACGTGTGGTACAAGAAAACGTCTACTGCCGGGCTCACTTAACCACGACACTATTTCTATATATGGGATATGAAAGATAAAGTGGAAATATTTTATGTACATTTTGTAAAACGGTGAATAATCTGTAATCAAAGTCAACGGTGAAACGTTACAGCGACTATAATGGAAAAAAAAAATGTCTCATGCTTTCTGTGAGCCATAAAAGGTTATCACACACTGGTTACTTCCCTCGATCCGCTACGCTTGCGTAGTGGATCCAGGGAGGTAACTAGTGTGCTGCTACCCAAGTGTTCGGTTCGCATATTCTGATGTTCTGAGTTTAGTTTTGACTGCAAGGGTGCTTTCTGTGCCAGGTTGAGGAGTTTTATTGAAGCTAACGAGGAGATTTGTCCCTCAGTCCTTCGGCCAGCATCTTTCGCCTGCAGGAGACATAGATTCTTATGACTTACTCCAGCCGCAGGGACTCGTCAATATCTACGCCTCCTGCTGGCAGAGATTAACCCCATTTACATCCCTTCATTGAAGCATTATTCCGGGTTTAAATCTGCAACTATCTTCATCTGCAGAACTCCCGGGGCTTACCCGTTCTTAGTCTAAGAGAGGTTATCATTCTTAGTGAAAATGATATTTGATATATTTACAACCGAATAATGTAGTGGTGACATGAATGGGATGTCCGTTGGTGATTTTATGAATATTAGAAAAATCAATAAACTTTTTGACGGCGTACTTAAAGTTTTAGTAGGAGCACAACATGTAGAAGTACCTGTCCTGACGTTTGAAGTTAGTTAGTTAGTTGTGTTTAACGCCGAGGAGGACGTCTGAAGCACTTTACATTGCCTACAAGTACAATGAAAAAAATGCAATATATTAAGAAAATGTAAAAATAGACTCACTAATGCAAATGTGGGTTAATCACAATAACCTAAAAATTTGTTGCTGGCGTAAACCTAAAGTATTGAAATCAACCGACTGCCGTAGATCGGGAAACAATTTTGTTTTACCATTTCGGTTCTTTTTCTTTAGAGATTTAACCACTCTGAAAAACAAATCAACATGATAACGTCAAATTTTCATATCGCACTTTTTCAACGCGAATGTCTTCGACTTTTAACGGTTCTTTTGTGCACTTTTTGCCAAAGCGAAATCAGGGATTTCTGTCAGCTTCGTAAAAAGAAAAAAAAAAAAAAAAAAAAAAGGTTACGCATGCTGTGCTCACATTTTTTCCGTCACTCTGTTGCTCATCAAGCCTCGTCCATCTGCAAATGACATAGGTTCACATGAGTCCCTGCAATCGCAGGGACTCATGAGAACCTATGTCTTTTGCTGACGAAGATTGGTTCCGGCTGTTCCTTAAATTTAGGGGTTTTTTTAAGGGTTGAACTTGCTACTGCACCGTCATAATCAACATTGAAATCGCGATGGATTTACTGCCAGACCCTGCTTTTCACTCGACACCTGTCGCTCATTAGCGCGAGTTCTCTCCCTGAACCATGCCGTGGCGAGAGATTATCGTTCTTGTCTACATGTGTGCGCCTTTTTTTTTTTTTTTTTTTTTTTCTTCGAGCATTTTTTAAAAGGGATGTGGATACTTAGTTTTACAGTTTGATTAATTACAGTCGAGTGTGAATTGTTAAGCTGTTGTTTTGCTGCGTACGCACTTTCAGACATCATCAGTATGTTTAAAAAATTAAAAAAAAAAAAAAAATTAAAAAAAAACAGCTGACAAACAACAATAAAAGCAGATTAAATGTCAGTAAGTACATTGACTCGACTTTGTTTCTGTATTTAACTCATTCAGCCCGGCGGCCGCATTTCCCAAATTTTGGAGGCGTCATGACTATGCACCAGTTGCAGGAGATGGATCGACCATGATAATTCAAGGGCAGTGCCAGATTAGCTTGGCGCCGACAGGCGCCAAGCTAATCTGGCACTACCCTTGAATTATCATGGTCGACCCATCTCCTACTGTAGTGCGTCAGGGCTGAATGGGTTAATAGAAGGCTGGTGCAAAACAGCGTGCATTACCCAGAAGTAGAATCAGTGTAAATTATGAATCCGTAGTCTTTGCTGGTCCTCTACTGTAAACAAATGCCTTGCACCCAGACACCTTTCCCTAAAACCACAGACCCGGGTGGCATCCACATTAGTTGTCTGTCTCAAATGGCTGCCGCTGATAAGCGGCAGCGAATCGAGTGAGACAGCCAGTGTGGGTCGCACTCTGCATTAACCCTTTTCATCCTGATACACTCCTGCTTGAAATAAATATGACTATGATCGTTCAAGGGTGGTCCCAGAACAGTTTTGGTGCTTGAGGCGCCAAGCTATTCTGGCACCACCCTTGAACTAAAATGATTGATATATCTCATAGTCTCCGTGTAGCCTTCATAAGACAATAAGCAGATTTTATTTTTTTAAATCAGCTTCAGGATATAATGGGTTAACATACATAGTGAAAACCATTGGCTCCCGCTTCCCGATATCTCTCTGTGACTCCTACTTTTTGATATCTTTCACTGGCTTTTACTTCCCGATGTTTTTTTACATTTTTATTATTAACCCATTCAGCCCTGACGCACTACAGCAGGAGATGGGTCGACGCCAAACTAATATGACACTGCCCTTGAATTATCATGGTCGATCCATCTCCTGCAACAGGTGCATAGTCGTTAGATTACGCCTCCATAATTGGGGAAATACGTGCGCCGGGCTGAATGAGTTAAACTGTATTCTTACCGTACTTCTTCACATTGTTCCCCTTCCGCACAAACTCGTTGTCTTAGGTCATATATCAATGTATGTAATTGTTGTTTTGTCTGTAGAGGCAGCAGGTGTGAAAATTAAATTGTCACAGGCTTTACCGTTGTGAAATAAAGATTCGTTGATTTATTTTGACGTTTTACATGACAAGGCTGTGAAAAAGAAATCCTCTTTCAGTCCCAAAAGTCATGTTGCTGCTTCCTCTCTTCGCCTCATCACCCGCATTTGTTGCACCCCCAGGGATGTCTCGAGTGGTGTCAGTGTCAACCTCTCCACTCCCCCTTGACCCCGCGCGGGGGTCACACGCGCCCTGCGCGCGCGCTGCTTTCAGTTGCAATGTTGACCCGACCCTAGTGGCAAAACAGCTGGTCAGCTGAGCGCGCCCGCCTGTTGACCACATGGGTGCCTTTACGGTATCTGGACCAAACAATTCAATAAACGACCAACCTAAAATAACATCCTGGAGAACAGACGAGTCTGACCTCGGTCCACAAGAGGTATAGATTGTCATGAGCCCCTGCGACTGCAAGGGCTGATGAGAATCTATACCTCTTGCAAATGGGGCATTTTACTTTTAGCGAAGGTGTCTGGCCTCTTTAGATCTCGTCAAGTGGCTATGGACTGGTCATGTGTCCGTCTTTTTTTCTTGAAAACTGTCTTTCCGTGTTTTTTTTTTTTTTTTTTTTTTTTTTTTTTTTTTAAACACATAAACGGTATCTAGACTGACACTAGTCTGTATTGGGCTTTGGTTTTGTACCTTACGGATTATACCCGTAAGGTCCAATATCACACACCAGCAGACCGGATCCAGAATGAATTTATTGTTTGTGTACCAAAATACAAAGTCCAGGAAAGTCTAGGAAACGACTTCTTCAGAATTGACTTGCGGCTTTTCTCTGTACTGATGCTGGATTGAAGACGTCCAGTTTCGGTTTGTCAGTATATAAACACTGCGGGCCAAGTCATTTGCAAACTGCATAATCTGAACGAAACCAAAATGGGTGACTGCCAGTGCTTATATTCCAGGACAAGGTACAGATTACAATGCACGTAGTGGAGAAAATAAAAAGAGAACTGAGCACAGTCATCCTTTATTATTGCTTTTTCCTACATACTCAGTTTTGATCTCACGATTATGTTTTCACGAAGCTCTTTAATTTGTAATTTTCAGCCGGATCATCATCATCATCATCATCAGTCCCTTGCCCGAACTGGC